>ML424794.1:1897-116690 GCA_005239525.1 Nicotiana knightiana
ACATACACACACACACACATAGACACTTCACTGTAATACTATAACGTATATATAACTTGTTATAGTATATGTTAGTGTGTGTATATATATAACACACACACTTCATGCTGCTTTAACTACATATATAGCATATTATAGTATATGATATTGTATTCATTATTTGTGTTATAATAGAGTTAATGAATTACATTCATTCATCACTAGGTTATACGTCGATGAATCAATTATAACAGATTAATTGATATAGGTCGAGACGTTTTGTTTTGAATATTCAACGATGCATCTGAGTAGGTTATACAATATCATATACTATAACCCGATCCTGTGTATAAGAACATGAAGCGCTAGGAACACATGATCAGATTATTTTAGGGATTGATACATATATAAGGCTATCAAGGTTATATATATATATATATCTATATATATATATATACACACACACACACACACAGACACTTCACTGTAATACTATAACGTATATATAACTTATTATAGTATATGTTAGTGTGTGTATGTATATAACATTCATTCATCACTAGTAACACAAGGTCGGGTTATTTTAGGGATTTATACACTTGTAAATTGATTCATCAACTTATAACCTAGTGATGAATGAATGTTATATACATACACACACTAACATATACTATAACAAGTTATATATGCGTTATAGTATTACCGTGAAGTGTTTGTGTGTATCTATATATATATATACACACACACACACACACACACACACACACACTTTGATAGCCTTATGTATGTATCAATCCCTAAAATAACCCGATCATGTGTTTCTAGTGCTTCATGTTCTTATATATATATATACATGAAGCACTAGTAACACAGGGTCGGGTTATTTTAGGGATTTATACACTTGTAAATTGATTCATCAACTTATAACCTAGTGATGAATGAATGTTATATACATACACACACTAACATATACTATAATAAGTTATATATACGTTATAGTATTACAGTGAAGTGTCTGTCTATATATATATATATATATATATATATATATATATATAACACGCTTCGTTGTACAATTTTAACTACATATATAGCATGTTAGAGTATATTTTAGTGTATTCATCTCTTGTATTACAAAAGTGTTAACGGATTACATTTATATTATTTAGATAGTAAATATAAAAGTGATTTTTAATTTTGACCAATGTTGACCTGAAAAGAGACCAACTTTGGTCGCTAATTATCCAGAAATCAAAATTAGTGAACAAAGTTGGTCGCTAACTATAAAATCAGATTTATTTTACATTTTATAAAATATTTAAAATAATAACATAACTATTAAACGTTAGAACTGGGTCCTAGATTAGCGACCAAAATTGGTCTCTATCTGCTTCCTCTTTCTTAAGCGACCAACTTTGGTCGCTAATTTTAAATTTTTATTTATTTATATTTTATAATTTTTTTTAAATAATAATATAATTATTAAAATTTTATATCTGGGTCTCAGATTAGCGACCAAAGTTGGTCTCTATTTGCTTCCCCTTTTATAAGCGACCAACTTTGGTCGCTAATTTTAAATTTTATAATTTTTTAAAATAATAATATAATTATTAAAAAATTTACAACTGGGTCCCACTTTAGCGACCAAAGTTGGTCGCTAATTTTAATATTTCTTTGACCAAGCAAGTCTGACCAGTCCGGTCAACATTTTGACCACATTATCGACCAAAAAGCGACCAACCTTGGTCGCTAATTTATTTACAATTATTTTTTAATAATTTTATCCAATTTAGCGACCAACTTTGGTCGCTTTTTTTGATATACCAATTTTGGTCGNCTTTTATAAGCGACCAACTTTGGTCGCTAATTTTAAATTTTATAATTTTTTAAAATAATAATATAATTATTAAAAAATTTACAACTGGGTCCCACTTTAGCGACCAAAGTTGGTCGCTAATTTTAATATTTCTTTGACCAAGCAAGTCTGACTAGTCCGGTCAATATTTTGACCACATTATCGACCAAAAAGCGACCAACCTTGGTCGCTAATTTATTTACAATTATTTTTTAATAATTTTATCCAATTTAGCGACCAACTTTGGTCGCTTTTTTGATATACCAATTTTGGTCGCAAGTTTTTGGTCACTTTTTGCCGGATTTTTAGTAGTGCCACCCATTAGGGTTACCGTATTTTATTTCTCTCTTCCATCACTAAAGCGGCGGTAACGAAAGTTAAAGTAAGGGGAGAGAAACCAATTTCAATTAATGTTTCCGCTTCACGATGATGGCTTACGATTCAAGTATATTTTCTGTAGCGATTTTGTGTAAGATTATCACGTTCAAGATCCCGATATATAATTAAAAATTTATGTTTACATCTCATGAGCCTCGATAATTTGAACAAATAATCTTCGTTTTACTCGTAAGTCGTGGTTTTGTCAAGAAAAGTTTTTCGACGAGACTGTATAAGATTGATTTATTATATTTTTCTTTTCCTTAAACAAACTCGGCATAATGTAAAAGCCATGAAGGCGGCACCGAAAGGAAAGAACGAAACATGTTTATAGTTTCTGGCATATCTTATAAACTTAGGTTATTGTCCAACATAATTGTGAATATTTAGAAATTAAAAAAAAAAAATTATTTATGTTGAAGTTTAGACTATGACTTCAAGAACAATAATTCCTTAAGATTAACCATAAGGATTCTGCTAGAAACTTTTGATTTTTAAATTGGTTGACAGAAAGAATTCAATATTGACAATATTGAACCCCTTAAGCACATATTTTATAATGTGAGTTATGTGTATTGTTATGGGTGGCTTACCAGCCATGCCCCATGACCCCTTGGACACGTCCCGTGGCATCCTGACAAGCCTCCTAACGCCTAGCGCCACGGACGTCCACGTGGTCTTGGCTGCACTAAGTGACAAGCACGAATGTGCCTCTGTCGCCACACCGATATCCCTCGCTAGCGCCCAGCCGCAAGCAGCTGCCAACAGCACCGCACACGCAGACAATGACGCGTGCGCAGATCGTGATGCCAAAGACAAAGTCGCTGACAACGGACCTATTTCTACCTTGTAGAAAACTAAGTCCTTTTCATTGTAAATATAGAGTAGTTTTATTCCATGTACTTTCATTATGTTCCTCTAGCTTAGTTAGGTTAAGTCTTGTAACTTTGATTTATTTTTTTTAAGCATTATTAGGGAGGATCAAGCAATCAAAATTTTCTAGCAAGCAATTCTCTGTACTGGTGTCTCTCCCCCTCGACACCGCGTTACCTTCTTTTGTAATAGCTTTCATTAATGCAATCAAGCTTTCTTTCAATTCTCATAATGTTTTCTCAATTGTTCTTGACATTGGTTTTCCCGTACGGCACTGAAAATGTCGTCTAGCGTACGGAGGGGACCTCAGTTGGTGGACAGCAACTACACTACCATTAGTTGCTTAGCCTTACGTCGCCCTTTTAAGGAATCTTAGGAAGGCACCGCGTAACAGTTGGTATCAGAGTCTAGGCTCGACATCGGATGAGGGAACGCATTTCCATTACCATCATTTCTGACCATGGTGAATCATAAGGGCCGCATTGGGCCCTTAAAGAGGCGGTTGACGTATTACAACCCATAGAAAATACGGTGCCTGAACTACAAACCAGCCTAGTGCAAAGGTTGGACGACCTGGACCGCAGAATAATCCAGGCCGAAGTTGACATAGAAAACATCAGTCGCGACTTTGAAGGAGACTGGCAAACGGCAGCGACTAAGGCAACCAAAATTTTTGATAAATTCGAGGGCCTCCAACAGGAGCGTGCAGAGGATTTAGCCTACAGGACACAAGAGGCATACAGGGTGACAGCCATGCAGCAAACTATAAACAACTTGATAGGCCAGCTCAATGTTGTTAATGCTGCTCTACAAGGCTTGCTTCGAGGAGGTGGAAATCAAATTGGGGGTGCTGTGAACCTCGCCCCCATGGCACAAAAACTAAAAATTCCTGAGCCAAAGCCATATAGTGGAGCTCGAAATGCCAAAGAAGCGGAAAACTTCGTCTTTAACATCGAACAGTACTTTGACGCCATAGGGGCCCTAAAAGAAGCTAAGAAGGTAGCAACTGCTGCCATGTATCTTCAGGGTGACGCTAAACTCTGGTGGCGGGTGAAGTACGAAGCCATCAGGGCCGGTGAAGATGCTCTGGAGACATGGGCAGAACTAAAGGCAGCCCTACGCTTACAGTTCTTCCCTGAAAATGTTGAGTACAATGCAAGGAGAAAACTATGGGAGCTCCGCCAGACCAAATCAGTGCGAGATTACGTGAGAGAATTCTCCGCACTCATGCTGAACATCCGTGACATGGGGGACAAAGACAAGCTCTTCACATTCCTGGAAGAGTTGAAACCTTATGCCCGCATGGAGCTGCAAAGACAAAGGGTAGATACCCTACCCAAGGCGATCCAAGCAGTGGAATGCCCTGGGGACTATCAAGTGGAAACTCAGAAGGATAGGCCTCAACCGCCTGTCCGAGCGGGATACAAAGGAGGCCATCCTAACAATGGTGGCCCTAGCAGGAGTGGGGGAGATCGGAGTGCCACCAAATCTAAGGCTTCTTCCTCAGCAGCAACAGTGTTGCGTCAAACAATAATGATCGGGGGAGAAATCCCCCTTCAGGATGTTGTCATTGCAGGGGTCCACATTGGAATAATGAATGCCCACATGCATAGATGAATTCCCATAAAGCTTTCGATGATGGGACGTATGACGAAGCAGATGATGTGGAGCAAACCGAACTAGTCGGTGCCTTCAATGCAATTGTTGGTTCTATTTTCGAGACACTAGCGGAAACTAGTGCTGGTATTCATAAGAAGAAAGACCCCATCCCAATCACCAAAAAGGGAAAAAGAAGACGAATGGGGGGAATCCTCTTAAACAAGAGAGGACCTTGATGTTCGTTGAACTGAAGGTAAATGGCAAGCCCATTCGGGCGATGATAGATACAGGTGCTACCCACAACTACTTGGCCTCAACTCAGGTGGACGCCTCGGTATAGTTGTAGGAAAGGAATGTCACGACCCAAATCGCAATTTAGGTCGCGATGGCGCCCAACTCTGATGTCTTTTTAATTTATAAAATAATTTCCCATACTTGAGAGGTTTTTCTTTTAGATTTTTAAATTTTGAAGTAAAAAAGTGACTTAGACAACCAAAAGTGAGTAATAAATATAGTAATCACCACCAATAATTACAACCCAAAAGAATAGAATATCCACTGCGTAGGCATGCTAGGAACTGGCGTCACAGGTCTACAGGCATCTAATAGAAGCGAGTATCCAAAAAAAAGTACGAGTTTGCCCTACTGTCTGAAGAAAAGTAACACAGACATAGCAAAAGAAAAGAGGAACTCCAAGGTGCTGCCAGAGAAAAATGTCAAGGAAAGCAGCTCACCGAGAAGTCCACGCCAAATATACGTCAGGAACGAGCTCCAGATGAATACCCAGATGCACCTGCCTCAGAGCCTGTACAGTTAAGTACAGAAGCATAGCATGAGTACATAAAAAAATATGTAAACAGTGAGCATCCTGCCTAATCTCGAAGAAGTAGTGACGAGAGGTAGACGTGATACTTACTAGGGCCAGAATTTAAATAACATAATTTAATAAGGCTATGCAGGTATAACAGTCGTAGTAATCACAAAGACATAAAATATCAAGTATAATTGTATTTATCTTTGCATGTCAAATTTCACTAGCATATAATGTACTAAATTCCCTTTTTCACATGAAACAGTTTATACAATTACAACAAAACTCACAGTAAATTATATAGCACATAGTATGCCGAAAGCGTACGGCCGAAACGTCGCGAAAATAAATGTGCACTGCCGAGAGTCGAACGGCTCGAACCATAGATGCATCTATTACCCCGCTCGCGAATCGAACATGCGACGCGGTTGACATAATGGTAGGGCTATCCGCTCACGAATCATACATGCAACGTGAGTGCCGTATACATACACAAAATTATCAACATTTAGGGATTTAACAGAGATTATACGTAAAAGCAAGAACTTAAGCAATATAATTTTTGAACATAACTTCCTAATACTCTTATACCAATTCAAGGATACTATGCAACTCAAATACATTTAGGGACACATGTAAGGCACATAAAAGCATGCTTGTGAGTCTTAAAACTACCCAACACAACATACTAGTAGCTACGCACGGACTCTCGTTACTTCGTACGCGCGTAGCCCCCAAAAATAAGGACATGCAATTATTTATAATCACCTATAGGGACAATTCCCTCTTACAAGGTTAGAAAGGTACTCGCCTCGCGTCGAACCTACTCCTCGGGTCAAGAATGCGCCCGAAACTCCGAACTCGTCTCCCAAGGACTCGAAACTAATCAAATGTTACGTAAATATATCAAAGTATACTCAAAAGCATGGAATTCTCCTATTTACTTAGTCATTTCATCCTACTTGAAGAAATCCCAAAATTCATCCCCGGGCCCGCATGCTCGGATTTCAGAAATTTTTTGAAGAATCACTTACCCATAACCTAAGGATCGTTAATATGTGATTTTTTTATGGTTCCATGGCTAATTAACGGGTAATTCCCTAAATTTCTCAAAAGCCCTAGGTTACTATTCTAACTTTTGATTTTTCACTAATTAGAGGGTTAATCTAACTAGAAATTAATGCATTAAACTAACATTAGGGTAGAATTCACTTACCTTTTAGTAGCTAGGTCGTGGGGCTGTTTTCCAAGATCTCAAGGTCTTTAATGGTGGGAAGAAATAGAGTAAAATGAAGAATTCCCGTGTTTTAAAGAACATTACTAACTTCAGTGGTTCCGCACCTGCGGTCTCGCACCTGCGAGTAAATGCTTGCACCTGTGGAAATGGGACAAGGGTTCTGAACGGAGTCCGCACCAGCGGCTCCGTACCTGCGGGAAAGGGCCCGCACCTGCGAGAAGAGGGCAGCCCATCTGGGGGTCGCACCTATGAGGCTGGGACAGGAGCATCCTGCACCTGCGGCTGGGCAACCGCACCTACGGTCACACTATTACAGGTGCATAAGCAATTGCTTCAACTAGTTTTTATCCTTGTATGGTGCCCGAGAGACACCTAGGCCCACCCGAGCCCCTGTACAAGTATACCAACAAGTCCCAAATCATAATACGGACTCGCTCGAGCCTTCAGAACATTCAAAACAACGCTAAAACTCAAAATCACACCTCAAAACCCCTAACGATCAAACTTAAGAACTTCAAGTTCTTGAATTTGCTAACAATGCGCCGAATCGACCTATACTACTCGGAATGACACCAAATTTTGCAAGCAAGTCGTAAATGACATAATCGAACTATTTTTGGTCTCGGAATTCCGTTCGAAACTCGATAACACAAAAACACGTCCCAAACCACAATATGAACTTAAGGAAACTCTTATCTCGATATTGGGCGCTGGAACGCTCCCGGGTCATCCAAAACTCATTCCGAACATTCCGGCTATGCTCTTGGCGGAGTCTTACTACAAGACGGGCATCCCACAGCATACGAGAGCCAGAAGCTAAAGGATGCAAAGCGGCGCTATGCCGTCCATGAGAAAGAACTACTGGTTGTCGTTCATTGCTTACGTCTTTGGAGGCATTATCTGCTAGGATCCCCGTTCGTGGTCAAGACAGACAACACAGCTGTTTGTCATTTCATGAACCAACCGAAGCTGAATGTCTGACAGGCCCGGTGGTAGGAATTCCTAGCAGAATTTCACTTCAACCTGGAGTACCGAAGTGGGAAGACTAATCAGTTTGTTGATGCGCTCAGTAGGAGAGATGACCTAGCATCAGTGTGCCTACTCGCCACCCTGAGGGGGAGCGAAGTAGCTACCACCATAAAAGACCAAATACATGATCTACTCATCAAGGATCCTGCTGCACAGTATTTGGTTGATCTAGTAGGACAGGGCAAAACTCGCCAGTTCTACATGGAGGATGGTTTCCTGAAGGTAAAAGGGAACCGACTTTATGTTCCTAAAGGAGGAGATCTGAGAAGGACTCTTCTGGCAGAATGTCACGACACTCTGTGGACCGGCCATCCCGGTGAAGAACGCACCATGGCATTACTTCGTTGTGCATATTATTGACCTCAAATGGACGATGACATCGCTCAGTATGTGAGGACTTGTCTAGTATGCCAGAAGGACAAGTCTGGTCGCTTGACACGAGTGGGACTCTTGGAACCACTAGATGTCCCAAAGAGACCTTGGGAAAGCGTGTCTCTGGATTTCATCACCGGATTGCCCAAGGTCAGAGATTTCATAACTATCTTGGTTGTGGTGGATCGATTTTCCAAGTATGTCACCTTTATTTCAGCACCACGATATATATCAGCAGAAGATACAGCTTGACTCTTCTTATCTCATGTCGTCAAATATTGGGGCATGCCCAAAGACATCATTAGTGATCGCGATTCATGCTTCACTAGCAACTTTTGGATCCAACTATTTCAGTGCCTCGGGTCAAAATTAAGTCATAGCTCAAGTTTTCATCTGCAATTTGATGGACAGACGGAGCGGTTCAATGGTATGTTGGAGGAATATCTCCGACACTTTTTTAATGGATCGCAGAAGAATTGGGTGAAGCTTTTGGATGCTGCTCAACTGTGTTTGAATTCACAAAAGAGTTGTAGTACAAACAAAAGCGCTTTTGAAATTGTTATCGGGAAGCAACCACTACTCCCACACACCGTGAATGCACCAAACATGTCAAAATCTCCTCACGCTGCTAGCTTCTCAAAATAATGGAAGCGAAATTTGGAGATAGTGCGGAGTTATCTTGTCAAATCCCAAAAGCGGATGAAGAGACATGCTGATTAGAATCGTCGATTTGTTGAATACCAAGTAGGAGACAAAGTGATGGTCAAAATACCAAAGCGGTACTTGTTTGCAGGGGTCCATGACCCTCGCTTATTGAAAATATATATTGGACCTTTGTCCATTGAAAGGCGCATTGGGAAAGTTGCATATCGGGTGGATACCCCAACTTGGTGGAAAATACATCCCGTCTTCCATGTCAGTCTTCTGAAACCTTTTCGGGAAGACACGGAGAATCCTTCACGGAGTCAACTCACAATACCCAGTATTCGAGGCCCTAATTCAACCGGGAAAAAGCGTGTTGAAGCTATTCTTGATGATCGGGTAATTCATGCCTCAAAGAAGGATCACCAAGAGTTCTTGGTGAAATGGCAAGGGTGTGATGCAGAGGAGAATACTTGGGAGAGAGGAACAAACCTCAAAGCCTACAACAACCAAATTTAAGATTATTTCGCAAGTAAGGTGCCGAGGACGTCGCCAACTCAAGTGGGGAGAATGTCATGGGCGGCTTTCCATCCATGCCCCATGACCCCTTGGACGCGCCCCGTGGCGTCCTGGCAAGCCTCCCCACGCCTAGCGCCACGAACGGCCCCGTGGTCTTAGCTGCGCCAAGTGACAAGCGCGCATGTGCCTCTAGGGCCCCACTGATATCCCTCGCTAGCGCCCAGCCGCAGGCAACTGCCAACAACGTCGCGCGCACAGTTCGTGATGCTAAAGACAAAGTTTCTTACAACGGACCTGTTTCTACCTTGTAGAAAACTAAGTCCTTTTATTGTAAATATAGAGTAGTTTTATTCCATGTACTTTCATTATGTTCCTCTAGCTTAGTTAGGTCAAGTCTTGTAACTTTGGTTTATTTTTCTTAAGCATTATTAGGGGGGATCAAGCAATCAAAACTTTCTAGCAAGCAATTCTCTGTATTTCTCTCTCTCCCCCTCGACACCGCTTTGCCTTATTTTGTAATAGCTTTCATTAATGCAATCAAGCTTTCTTTCAATTCTCATAATGTTCTCTCAATTGTTCTTGACATTGGTTTTCCCGTACGACACTGGCAATCTCGTCTAGCGTACGGAGGGGACCTCAGTTGGCGGACAATAACTGCACTGACATCAATTTCTTAGCCTTACGTCGCCCTTCCAAGGAATCTCAGGAAGGCGTCACGTGACAGTATGAATGATATGGCAATTTGTTTTTTATCTGTATCTTGTCCTATATATTTTGAAGCCATTATGTTGTTTATTTTATGTATGTGATTAATATTTATATAGTTTGTTAGTCACCAGAGTGATCAAACTAGAATGTTTAAAATATACACATGCATGATATTTATATTTTATGCATATACTAATGTTCATATAGTTTGCTAGTTACCAAAGTGATCAAACTAGATTGTTTAAAGTATAGACATACATAAAATCTTATGATATTTGTTTTATGTGTGCACTTATGTTTATATAGTTTGTTAGTACCCAAAGTGGCCAAAATAATTTTTAAGAAATTACGCATGCATAAAGTTGTAGTTTATCCATGAAATTAATGAAATGCCTATAATTATAAATTAGTGGATAAATTAATTTTTACTATGGCTAGAAATTAAGGATTTACCCAAAGGTGAATCAATTATTATATAAATAGTGAATATGATGAGGTAAAATTAATATTCTTTAGTCAAATATATATTGTTTGTCCAAAGTAGTATATTTGGTTAAAAATATTTAATTACCTATTACAGACTAAATGACATTTAAATTATGATAGTGTGTCGTAGTATTTACCCAAAGGAGAGTTGCGATATGCTTTAACTGTTTTGTTGAATCCATATTGATTTATGAGCATGTATTATCTATTTTGCAGCTATTCCTTTTCATACGCATGCTTCGTCTGTTACTGTGTTCAACGGATTGAACTTCTCTGAATGGCGTGAACAAGTCCAGTTCCACTTAGGTGTGATGGATCTTGACTTGGATCTGCTGAATAAGAAGCCCGCTGCCATTATTGATTCGAGCAGTGCGGATGAGAAGTCTTTCCATAAAGCATGAGAACTCTAACAGTCTAAGCCTTATGTCTATGCGAATGAATATTGCCAACAACATTAAGAGTACTATTCCACAAACAGGAAGTGCCAGGGAATACCTGAAGTATGTGGAAGAACATTTTTGTTCTGCAGATAAGTCTCTAGCTGGTACACTAATGGCTGAACTCACAACCATGAAGTTTGATGGGTCGCATAGTATGCAAAACCATATCATCGAGATTACTAACATTGCAGCAAGACTTCAGACCTCGGGGATGAAAGTGGATGGTTCCTTCTTGGTTTAGTTTATTCTAAACGCGTTGCCTCCTGAGTATGGACCTTTTCAAATTAACTATAACATTATTAAGGATAAGTGGAATGTTAGTGAATTGTATAGTATGCTTACTCAGGAGGAGTCAAAACTTAAGAAACAAGGGAGTCATTCAATTAACCTCGTGGGTCAAAGAGTTGGTAAAGGACTTAAAGTGAAGGCCAACAAGTTCAAGAAGAAAAAAGCACCTGCTAAAGCTCCACTGGATGTTAAGAAGGAACATAAGGCATATATGTGTCGTTTCTGTAACAAGGAAGGACACTATCAGAAAGATTTCCTGAAACATAAAGCTTGGTTCGAAAAGAAAGGTACAATTAGTGCTTTTGTAAGTTTTGAATCAAATTTAATAGAAGTTCCTAATAATACTTGGTGGCTTGATTCTGGTGCAACTGCTCATGTATCTACTATGTTGTAGGGATTCCTTACAATCCAAACTACAAATCCAAATAAGGATTTCTTGTTCATGGGAAATCGTATGAAGGCTCCAATTGAAGGCATAGGGACTTATCGTTTGATCATGGAGACTGGGCGTCACCTTGATCTATTACAGACTCTTTATGTACCTTTAGTTTCTAGGAATTTGATTTATCATTCAAGACTTGATGTTTCTGGATTTAATTTAAAGTTTGGAAATGGATATTTTAATTTATATAAGAATGTTATTTTTTATGGTTCTGATTTTCTTAGTGATGGTTTATATAAATTGAAATTCGGTATTGGTTTTTCTGAATCCCTTCTTACTATTCAGCATAATGTTGGAATTAAACATAGTTCACTAGATGAAAGTTTTGATTACTTGTGGCATAGACGTTTGCGTCATATATCCAAAGAAAGGTTAGAAAGATTAGTAAAGAATGAGATTCTTCCGAATCTAAATTTTACTGATCTTACTATATGTTTGGATTGCATTAAGGGAAAGCAAACCAAGCATAGTAAGAAATGTGCTACAAGAAGCACCCAACTTCTTGAAATTATACACACTGATATTTGTGGACCCTTTGATGTTCCATCTTTTGGTGGAGAAAAATATTTTATCACTTTTATCGATGACTTTTCACGTTATGGATACATCTATTTGCTGAAAGAAAGATCTTAAGCAACAAATGCTCTCAAAGTGTTTGTTAATGAGGTTGAAAGGCAATTAGATAAAAAGGTGAAAATCATTAGGTCAGATAGAGGTGGTGAATATTATGAAAAATATAATGAATCAGGACAATGTCTAGGACCATTTGCAAAGTTCCTCGAGGAACATGGCATATGTGCACAATATACTATGTCGGGAACACCTCAACAAAATGGCATTGCAGAATGGCGTAATCGAACACTTATGGATATGGTTAGGAGCATGATAAGTAATTCCTCATTACCCAAATCATTGTGGATGTATGCTCTTAAAACCGTTGTATATATATACTAAACAGAGTTCCTAGTAAGACAATTTCAAAGACCCCTTTTGAATTGTGTATAAGAAGGAAACCTAGTTTAAGGCACCTGCATGTTTGGGGTTGCCTAGCAGAAGCTACAGTTTATAATTCACAAGAAAAGAAATTATATTCTCGAACAGTAAGTGGTTACTTTATTGGTTACCTAGAGAAATCTAAAGGGTATGTGTTTTACTGTCCAAATCATAGTTCGAGAATTGTTGAAACCGGTAATGCAAGATTCATTGAGAATGGTGAAGTTAGTGGGAGTGTTGAAAAATAAAGTGTGGAAATAAAAGAGGTGAAGGTCAATATTCCATTACCCATAAATGTGCGTACTTCCGCACAAATACCAAATATTGTTCCGGTTGTTGAAGAACACTTTGACTACACCGAGAAACACTTGGATGAAACACTTCATGAAGAAACTAACTCACAAATATCTGACACAAATGAACCACAAGAAATGCCATTAAGAAAACCCCAAAGAGTTAGAAAATTGGCTATTTCGGATGATTACGTGGTTTATTTGCAAGATTCAGATTTTGACATTGGTCTTAATAAGGATCCGATTTCATTTCACAAGCCATAGAAAGTAATGAGTCTAACAAATGGATTGATTCCACGAAGGAAGAGTTAAAATCCATGTAATACAATAAAGTCTGGGATCTCGTTAAATTGCCAGAAAGTTCTAAAAGAATCGGGTGTAGATGGGTCTTTAAGACCAAAAGCGATTCAAATGGCAATATTGAGTGATACAAAGCTAGAATTGTTGCCAAGGGTTATACTCAGAAAGGAGGCATTGATTATAAAGAGACCTTTCACCTGTCTCAAAGAAAGACTCGTTAAGAATTATTATGATTTTGGTGGCTCATTATGATTTAGAGTTATACCAAATGGATCTGAAAACTGCCTTTCTTAATGGAGATCTCGAGGAGGAATTTTATATGGACCAACCAGAGGATTTCGAAACTAAAGGAAAATGTCAAATGGTGTGTAAACTGAAGAAGTCAATATATGGACTTAAACAAGCCTCACGACAATGGTATATAAAGTTTAATGATACCATAACATATTTTGGATTTGTGGAAAATACCGTTGATCGGTGTATATACCAAAGAATCAGTGGGAGCAAGTTTATATTTTTAGTCCTATATGTTGATGATATTCTACTTGCTGCTAATGATTTCAGCATATTGCATGAGACTAAAGATTTTCTCTGTAAGAATTTTGAAATGAAAGATATGGGTGATGCATCCTATGTGATAGAAATAGAAATATTCCGTGATAGATCAGAAGAATTATTGGGATTGTCTCATAAAGGCTATATCGAAAGAGTTATAGAGAGATTTAACATGAACAATTGTTCAGCATGAATTGTTCCAATTCAAAAAGTTATAAATTTAGTCTCATGCAATGCCCTAAGAATGATATAGAACGAAAGAAATGGAATAAATTCCTTACTCTTCTATTGTTGGTAGTCTGATGTATGCTCAGACTTGCACAAGACTGGATATTAATTTTGCGGCCGGAATGCTAGGAAGATATTAGAGTAACCCAGGAATTGATCACTGGAAAGCTGCAAAGAAAGTCTTGAGGTACCTGAAAGGAAGGGTTACATGCTCATGTATAGGAGATCCAAGCATTTGGAAGTTGTTGGATACTCAGATTCAGATTTCGTTGGATGTATTGATACTAGAAAATCTACGTTTGGTTATTTGTTCCAATTAGCTGAAGGAGGAATATCATGGAAGAGCGCCAAACAGTCTGTCATTGCTATATCCATGATGGAAGCAGAATTTGTGGCATGTTTTGAAGCCATAATTCATGCATTATGGCTGCGAAACTTTATTTCAGGACTTGGGGTTGTCGACACAATTACCAAACTGCTGAAAATTTAGGGTGATAATTCTGCAACAGTATTCTTCTCCAAGGACGATAAGTACTCCAAAGATGCCAAACATATGGAATTAAAGTAATTTACCATCAAGGAGGAAGTTCAGAAACAAAGATTGTCACTTGAGCATATTAGAAACAATCTCATGATTGCAGATCCGTTAACGAAAAGTTTATAGCCAAAGATATTTAAAGAACATGTACATTGAATGGGTCTTGGCTGTATTTATGATATTTTGACACTCTACGCTCATTTATGTGTGTCACGACCCAAATTCCCAAACCACGGGATCGTGATGGCGCCTAACACAATACTTGCTAGGCAAGCCAATGTTAGAATTCGATTAGCTATTGTTCCTTTGGTTACCTATTTAAACGCAATAAAAACAAATTTAAAATAGATTAAATCTAACGATTTATGATGATTAGCATTCCAAAAAAATAAAATGATAAACAAATAAATAAAATAAACCACGAACTAAATATATAACTATGAAACTACCCCAAGGTCTAGTGTCACAATTCACAAACTACTAACGAATACTACAATCAAATAGGCTGAAAGAAATAATGTATCTGTTTCGAATGAAATAAAACAGTATCTAAGTGAAAAGGAGAAGACTCCAGGAGTTTGCGGACGCCAGCAGATCTACCTTATGTTTCCGAACAAAATGCGCAGCTACTGATATCTCCTAACTCTGGTCAGTACCTAGATCCGCACAAAAGAGTGCAGAGTGCAGTATCAGTACAACTGACCTCATGTACTGAGTAAGTGTCGAGCCTAACCTCGGCGAAGTAGTGATGAGGCTAGGACACGACACCACATAAAACCTGGATCGAAATCATGCTAACAGGAAATAATAGCAATTAATGTATATAAATAACAATTAATGGGAAGGGAGCATGCGATAGGGAATGTTCAACATAAGGAATGAGGAAAACAATCAGACAAACACAGATAGTGATCAACAATTATTTTAGCAATCAAAGATAGAAAGTAAACTTGCACGGCATCACCCTTCGTGCTTTTACTCTCAGCCTCACCAAATAATAAATAGAATACACGGAATCACCCTTCGTGCTTTTACTCACATCTTCACTAGATTATAATTAAGAATTGCACGGCATCACCCTTCATGCTTTACTCTCTTTCTCCTCTTATAAATAAATCATGCACGGCATCACCCTTCGTGCTTTTCACTCTTCCTCATATATAATTAAGTCATGCACGGCATCACCCTTCGTGCTTTACACTCTTCCTCACAATCTCATCAAATCATCAACAACATAAAAAGGGATTTCACGAGAAACAATATTTCATCATAATTTCTATCACAATTTAATATTTCAATCTCAACTTAATGTTTTCAAAAGAATTTCACAAGAAATAAATATTTCATCATGGTTACTATCATAATTTATCATTTCAATCTCAACTCAATGTTCTCAACATTTCACTAACAACAATAATCACCGATGATGGGCTCTAAGACAACCAGAATAACAAGAAATATCATTTACTCGCATGGTATGACCTGACCACAACGTATAGGTACTCGTTACCTCACTCATACATTGGATTTAATAAACAAGCATGTAACAAATAGTCATACAATACATATTCCCCCAAGCTAAGGTTAGACACAACACTTACCTCAATTCTGCATGTCACTCACTGCTCAATTACCGCTTTTCCTTTCGAATTCACCTCAAACATACTCGAATCTAATCATAATTTGTTTAATATCATTAATTAATGCTAAAAGAACCAACTTTACTGAAAAATTATGGTCCTCCTAAGTTATCTCAAAAAAAAGTTAAAACCCAACCCCGGGCCCGCTTGGTCCAAACTCGGGGTTCGGACCAAATTACCTTTACCCATTCACCCCCGATCCCGAATATGCAATTAGTTTCAAAATCCGACCTCAATTCGAGGTAAATATTCGATTTTTTACAATATTTCCTAGTTCTACCCAAACCCTCAATTTTTACCATGGAAATTCTTGATTTTTGATTTAAAAGTGATGAAAAACATTGGGTAATTGAAAAAGTAGAGTTTAGAATTGATTACCTATACTTTGGGGATGAACTTTGGTGAATAAAATCGTCCTTAGGGCTTGGTAGTTCCAAAAATATGTGAAAAGAAGGTTTTGTCCGTGTTTAACAGTGTTTTAATATAGCTGGGGAGGCCTTCATCGCGTTCGCGTGGACACGCGTTCGCATAGTGCCCTGGCCCAGGTGGCCTTCGCGCTCGCGACACTGGGCCGCGTTCGCATAGCACAACCAGGATCCCCTCCCCGAGGCCCGGTAAGCAGTGAGTTCGCGAGAGCCCGACCGCGTTCGCGTTCGCGTCTTCTCCCAGCCTACCGTGTTCGCGTCAAGGGTCCCGCATTCGCATAGAAAAAAAAGGGCTCCGACTAAATTACTCTATGCATTCGCGAATGGGGTAACGTGAACACGATGAAAAAAATACCTGAGCACCAGAAACAGAAAACCAACAGATATTTTATAAGTGTAAAACACCCTGTGGCCTATCCGAAACTCACCCGAGCCCTCGGGGCTCTAAACCAAACATGCACGCAAGTCTAATAACATCATAAGAACTTGTTCATGTGATCAAATCATGAAAATAACATGTAAAACTATGAATTTAACCTCAAAACTCATCATTTTTCTCAAGAATACTTAAAGTTCACTATTTCTCAGACGTCCAAATCACGTCAAATGAACTCTGATTCTCACCAAATTTCACATATAGTAGTTAAATACTATAACAAATCATTACCGGGCTCCAGAACCAAAATACGGGCCCGATACCAATGGTTGCAAACATTAATTATTTTCTTTATTTCATTAATAATTCAGCAAAATAATTTCTTTCAAAAATTGATTTCTAAGGCTTGGGACCTCGGAGTTCAATTCTGGGCATACGCCCAAGTCCCATATTTTACTGCGGACCTCCCGAGATCATCGGGACACAGATCCGGGTCCGTTTACTCAAAATATTGACCAAAGTCAACTATAATCAAATTTCAACTCTAGAATTTACTATTTCTCATATTTTTCACATAAAAGCTTTCCGGTTTCACACCCGGATTGCGCACTCAAATTGAGGTAATTAAAATTAGTCTTTTTATAGTTAATAAGCCTAGAACGGAGTCTTAATTCATAAAATGACCCCTTGGGTCATCACTATCTCCAACTCTAAAACAAACGTTCGTCCTCGAACGGACATAGAAGATTACCTGAATTGGCAAACAAGTGTGGATATTTACTCTGCATGTCCGGATCGAACTCCCAAGTAGCTTCCTCGACGGGCTGACATTTCCACTGCACTCGAACTGAAGGATAAATCTTAGACCTCAACTGACGAACCTGCCGGTCTAAAATGGCTACCGGCTCCTCCTCATAAGTCAAGTCTTTGTCCAATTAGACAGAGCTGAAATCTATCACGTGGGACGGGTCACCACAATATTTCCGGAGCATAGATACATGAAATACCGGATGAACGGAGGATAACCCTGGAGGCAACACAAGTCTATAAGCTACCTCACCCACTCTATCAAGAATCTCAAATGGCCCGATACACCTAGGGCTCAACTTGACCTTCTTCCCAAATCTCATGACACCCTTCATGGGTGATACAAGAAGCAATACTCTCTCTCTAACCATGAATGCCACATCACGAACCTTGCGGCCAGCATAACTCTTTTGCCTGGACTGATCTGCACGAAGCCGATCCTATATAATCTTTACCTTATCTAAGACCTCCTGAACTAAGTCTGTACCCAATAACCGAGCCTCTCCCGGCTCAAACCACCCAACCGGAGATCTATACCAACTACCATATAATGCCTCATAAGGAGCCATCTGAATGCTCGACTGATAACTATTATTATAAGCAAACTCCGCTAACGACAAGAATTGATCCCAAGAACGTCCAAAGTCAATAACACAAGCGTGGAGCATATCCTCTAAAATCTGAATAGTACGCTCGGACTGCTCGTCCGTCTGAGGATGAAATGCGGTGCTCAGCTCAACTCGAGTACCTAACTCACGCTGAACTACCCTCCAAAAGTGTGAGGTAAACTGCATACCTCGATTGGAAATGATAAATACGGGCACACCGTGAAGGCGAACAATCTCTCGAATATAAATCTCTGCCAGCCGCTCCAAAGTGTAAGTACTTGCCACTGTAATGAAGTGTGCTGATTTAGTCAGCCTATCCATAATAACCCAAACAACGTCGAACTTCCTCTGAGTCCGTGGGAGTCCAACAACAAAGTCCATGGTGATACGCTCCCACTTCCACTCAGGAATCTCTATCTGCTGAAGTAAACCACCGGGTCTCTGATGCTCATATTTCACCTGTTGGCAATTCAAACAACAAGCCACATAAGCAACAATATATTTTTTCATCCTTCTCCACCAATAATGCTTCCTCAAGTCTTGGTACATTTTGGCTGCACCTGGGTTAATGGAATACTTAGAACTATGAGCTTCTTCAAGAATCAACTCACGAAGGCCATCGACATTAGGCACACATATACGACCCTGCATCCTCAAAACACCGTCATCTCCAACTGTAAATTTCTTGGCACCACCGTGCCGTACTGTGTCCCTAAGGACCATCAAATGCGGGTCATCATCTTGCTGGTATCTGATACGCTCGAATAAGGTAGACCGAGCAACTGTACAAGCTAGAACATGGCTGGGCGAAATATCCAACCTCACAAACTGATTAGCCAACGTTTGAATATCTGAAGCTAACAGTCTCTCACCAACTGGAATACATGCAAGGTTTCCCATACTTACTGCTTTTCTACTCAATGTGTTGGCCACCACATTGGCCTTTCCTGGATGATACAAAATAGTGACGTCATAGTCTTTCAATAACTCTAGCCATCTCCTCTGTCTCAAATTAAGATCCCTTTGCTTGAACAAGTACTGGAGGCTACGATGATCCGTGTAAACCTCACATGGTACGCCATAAAGATAGTGCCTCTATATTTTTAATGCATGAACGATAGATGCCAACTCTAATTCATGGAAAGGATAACTCTTCTCATGAATCTTTAGGTGCCGAGATGCATATGCTATCACCCTGCCATCCTGCATCAATACTGCTCCAAGCCCAACACGGGAAGCATCACAATATACCGTGAAAGATCATGAACCTGATGGTAACACCAATACCGGTGTTGAAGTCAAGGCTATCTTGAGCTTCTGAAAGCTCGCCTCACACTCACCTGACCATTTAAATGGGGCACCTTTCTGAGTCAATTTAGTCATCGGGGCTGCTAGGGATGAAAACCCCTCCACAAAACGACGGTAACCCGCCAAACCCAAGAAGCTCTTGATTTCCGTGGCTGAAGTGGGTCTAAGCTAGTTCTTGACTGCCTCTATTTTCTTAGAATCTACCTGAATACCCTCTGCTGACACGACGTGACCCAAGAAAGCTACTAAATCTAACCAGAATTCACACTTTGCAAATTTTGCATACAAATGATTATCCCTCAAAGTCTGGAGTGCTATATGGAGGTGCTGCTCGTGCTCCTCCCGAATGCGGGAGTATATAATAATATCATCAATGAACACTTACGAAGGAATCTGGATAGGGTTTGAAAACTCGATTCATCAAATCCATAAAGGCTGCTGGGGAATTAGTCAAGCCAAAAGACATCACCAAAAATTCATAGTGCCCATACCTTGTCCGAAAGGTTGTTTTAGGAATATCAGACGCCCTAATCTTCAACTGATGGTAGCCCGATCTCAAATCAATTTTCGAAAACACCCTGGCACCCTGAAGTTGATCAAATAAATCATCAATTCTAGGCAATGAATACTTATTTTTTATAGTAACTTTATTCAATTGTCGGTAATCTATACACGTTCTCATCGATCCATCCTTCTTCTTTACAAACAAAACTAGCGCACCCCAAGGCGAGACACTAGGTCTGACAAAACCTTTATCAAGCAGGTCTTGCAACTGTTCTTTCAATTCTGGTGGGGCCATCCGGTATGGAGGAATAGAGATGGGCTAAGTGCCCGGAGCAACATCAATACAAAAATCGATATCCCTGTCAGGTGGCATTCCCTGCAGGTCAGCGGGAAACACTTCAGGAAATTCCCGAACAATGGGCACTGACTCTATTGAAGAAATATCAGCATCAGAATCACGAATATGAGCCAAATAAGCCAAACATCCCTTCTCAACCATGCGATTATCCTTGGCATAAGAAATCACCCTGCTGGGAGAATGGCCAGGAGTCCTTTTCCATTCTAATCGAGGCAATCCCAGAAAGGCTAAAGTAACTGTGTTGGCGTGATAGTCCAAGATGGCATAATAAGTTGACAAACAATCCATGCCCAATATGACATCGAAATCAACCATGTCAAGAAGCAACAGGTCTACACTAGTTTCAAGACCCTCAATAATGACTACGCACGAACGATATACACGATTTACAACAATAGCCTCCCCTACCGGCGTAGACACATAAACATGGACATTTAAAAAATCGCGGAGCACGACCAAATACGAGGCAAAATAGGATGACACATAAGAATAAGTAGACCCCGGATCAAACAAAACTGTGGCATTTCTATTGCAAACTGAAATGATACTTGTAATGACAGCATCGGAGGACTCCGCCTCGGGTCTAGATGGAAATGCATATAATCGGGGTTGGGTTCCACCACCCTGAACCATGTCTATGGGAGGACCCCTGATGGGCGGACCTCCACCTCTAGCGGGCTAGCCTCCACCCTTAGCGGCCTGACCTCCACATGTATCAATATGTCCTCTACCTCTGGCTACCTGACCCCTACCCCTGGCTGGCTGGGCAGGCGACGCTGGAATTATAGCACGGGAATTCTGATACTGAGAATTATCAGATGCACGAGGATAATATCTGGCAATGTGCCTCGGGTCACCATAAGTGTAACAAGACCTCGACTGCCGAGACTGCTAGTCGGCATGCTGACCCTGTCGACCAATATTACCACCCTGAACACTCTAGAGAGGGGATGCACTGATAGGATTTGATGGTGCATTGTAGAATGGATGAGTAGAAGGAGGCATATAAGAACCGCGATCACCTGAGGTACCATGTGAAGCCTGAAGTGTTGAATGGAATGGCCTGGAAGAATGTCCTCTGTTGAAACTAACCCCACCTCCAGATGAGGCACCACTAAAACCAACGGAATGGCGAGGCCTCTTGTTTGATCCCTAACCTCCCATCCCAAGAACCGACTCAACCCTCATGGCCACATTAGCCGCATCCTGAAAAGAAATCTCAGTCCCTGTCTCTTTGGCCATTTGCAACCTAATAGGCTGAGCAAGAACCTCAATAAATCTCCTGAACCTCTCTCTCTCTCTCTGTGGGAAACAAGAGAATAGCATGTCTAGCCAAGTCCATAAAACGAGTCTCATACTGGGTCACAATCATGCTGCCCTGCTGAAGTCGCTCAAACTAACGAAGCTTCTCCTCTCGAATAGTGACAGGCAGAAACTTCTCCAAAATGAGATGAGAAAATTGATCCCAAGTCAAGGCAGGCGACCCAACTGGTCGAGTCAACAAATAATCCCTCCACCATTTCTTGGCGTAACCAGTCATCTGGAAAACGCAAAATCGACCCCATTGTTCTCCAAAATACCCATATTACGCAATACCTCATGACAACTATCCAGATATTTATGAGGATCCTCTGAAGTAGCACCATTGAAATGAACAGGGAATAACTTAATGAACCTGTCCAATCTTCACAAAGCATCGCTGGACATAGCTGCCCCCTCAACAAGCGGCGCTGGAGCAACTGGCTGAATTGCCTCAACTGGATTGGCTGCGGGGGTCTGAATCTGAGGAATAGTCTGAATCGGAGTGTGGGTACCAGGAGTCTGGACCCCTCCTCCAGCCTAAGATACGGCTGCTGCAACGGGGAATGTGCCAGGCTGGGCCACACTCTCCATAATACCCACTAAACGGACAAAAACGTCCTGAAGTACCGGGGTAGCATAAACCCCTCTGGGACCTGAGTTGGTCCCGCTGGAATGGTTTGATCTGGAACCCCCTCATTAATCTCGATCTAGGGTTCTACAGTTGGGGCTGCTGACTGAGCAATGTTCTGAGTCTTGCCCTGCCTCGGCCTCTGGCGCGGCCTCGGCCTCTGCCCCTAGTAGGAGCTGATGTTGCTGGAGGACCGGAGTGTTGGTCAGCAGAAGAGGAAGCACATGTTCTCGCCATCTGCAAGAGAGTAGAAGAGTTCAATCAGTATTTGAGATACCAAGAACCGCACGACAGAGTAGAAATAAAAATCAGTTTGTTCCCAACTTCATAGCCTTTGAGAGATAAGTACAGACGTCTCCGTACCGATCCCTCGGACTCTATCAAGCTTGTTCATGAATTGTAAGACCTATGCAACCTAGTGCTCTATTACCAACTTGTCACGACCCAAATTCCCAAACCACGGGATCGAGATGGCGCCTAACACAATACTTTCTAGGCAAGCCGATGTTAGAATTCAATTAGCTATTGTTCCTTTGGTTACCTATTTAAACGCAATAAAAACAAATTTAGAATAGATTAAATCTAATGATTTACAATGATTAGCATTCCAAAATAAAATAAAATAATAAACAAATAAATAAAACGAACCACGAACTAAATATATAACTATGAAACTACCCCAGGACTTGGTGTCACAATTCACGAAATACTAATGAATACTACAATCAAATAGGCTGAAAGAAATAATGTATTTGTTTCGAATGAAATAAAACAGTATCTAAGTGAATAGGAGAAGACTCCTGGAGTCTGCGGACGCCAGCAGATCTACCTCGTGTCTCCGAACAAAATGCACAGCTACTGATATCTCCTAACTCTGGTCAGTACTTGGATCTGCACAAAAGAGTGCAGAGTGCAGTATCAGTACAACCGACCCCATGTACTGCGTAGGTGCTGAGCCTAACCTCGGCGAAGTAGTGACGAGGCTAGGACAAGACACCACATAAAACCTGGACATCGAAATCATGCTAACAGGAAATAATAGCAATTAATGTATATAAACAACAATTAATGGGAAGGGAGCATGCAATAGGGAATGTTCAACATAAGGAATGAGGAAAACAATCAGACAAACACAGATAGTGATCAACAACAATTTTAGCAATCAAAGATAGAAAGTAAACTTGCACTGCATCACCCTTCATGATTTTACTCTCAGCCTCACAAAATAATAAATAGAATACACGGCATCACCCTTCGTGCTTTTACTCTCATCCTCACCAGATTATAATTAAGAATTACACAGCATCACCCATCGTGCTTTATTCTCTTTCTCCTCTTATAAATAAATCATGTACGACATCACCCTTCGTGCTTTTCACTCTTCCTTACAATAATTAAGTCATGCACGGCATCACCCTTCGTGCTTTACACTCTTCCTCACAATCTCATCAAATCATCAACAACATAAAAGGGGATTTCACGAGAAACAGTATTTCATCATAATTTCTATCACCATTTAATATTTCAATTTCAACTCAATGTTTTCAAAGGAATTTCACAAGAAATTAATATTTAATCATGGTTACTATCATCATTTATCATTTCAATCTCAACTCAATGTTCTCAACATTTCACTAACAACAATAATCACCGATGATGGGCTTTAAGACAACCATAATAACAAGAAATAGCATTTACTCGCATGGTATGACCTGACCACAACGTATAGGTACTCGTTACCTCACCTATACATTGGATTTAACAAACATACAGGTAACAAGTAGTCATACAATACCTATTCCCTCAAGCTAGGGTTAGACACAACACTTACCTCAATTCCGCAGGCCACTCACTGCTCAATTACCGCTTTTCCTTTCGAATTCACCTCCAACACACTCGAATCTAATCATAATTAGTTTAATATCATTAATTAAAGCTAAGGGAACCAACTTTACCAAAAAATTATGTTCTTCCTAAGTTTTCTCAAAAACAAGTTAAAATCCGACCCCGAGCCCGCTTGGTCCAAACTCGAGGTTCGGACCAAATTACCTTTACCCATTCACCCACGAGCCCGAATATGCATTTAGTTTCGAAATCCGACATCAATTCGAGGTAAAGATTCAATTTTTTACAATATTTTCTAGTTCCACCCAAACCCTCAATTTTTACTATGGAAATTCTTGATTTTTGATTTAAAAGTGATGAAAAATATTGGGTAATTGAAAAAGTAGAGTTTATAATTGATTACCTATACTTTGGGGATGAACTTTGGTGAAGAAAAACGTCCTTAAGGCTTGGTAGTTCGAAAAATATGTGAAAAAAAAGTTTTGTCTGTGTTTAACAGTGTTTTAATATAGTTGGGCAGGCCTTCATCGCGTTCACATGGGCCTGCCCGCATTCACATAGTGTCCTGGCCCAGATGGCCTTCGCGTTCGCAACACTGGGCCGCGTTCGCATTGCACAACCAGGCTCCCCTCCCCCAGGCCCAGTAAGCAGTGCGTTCGCGAGAGCCCGATCGCGTTCGCGTTCGCGTAGGGTCTTCCCCCCAGCCCACCGCGTTCGCGTCAAGGGTCATGCGTTCGCATAGAACAAAAAGGGCCCCGGTTAAATTACTCTACGCGTTTGTGACTGGGGTAATGCGAGCGCGATGAACAAAATACCTGAGCACCAGAAACAGAAAATCAACAGATTTTTTATAAGTATAAAACACCTCGTGGCCTATCTGAAACTCACCCGAGCCCTCGGGGATCTAAACTAAACATGCACGCAAGTCTAAAAACATCATACGAACTTGCTCGTGTGATCAATTCATGAAAATAACATGTAAAACTATGAATTTAACCTCAAAACTCATCATTTTTCTAAAGAACACTTAAAGTTCACTATTCTCAACCGGACGTCCGAATCACGTCAAATGAACTCTGATTCTCACCAAATTTCACATATAGTAGTTAAATACTATAACAACTCATTACCGGGCTCTAGAACCAAAATACGGGCCCGATACCAATGGTTGCAAGCATTCATTCTTTTCTTTATTTTATTAATAATTGAGCAAAATAATTTCTTTCAAAAATTGATTTCTAAGGCTTGGGACCTCGGAATTCAATTTCGGGCATACGTTCAAAAGTCCCATATTTTACTACGGACCTCCCGGGATCGTTAGGACACAGATCCAGGTCCGTTTACTCAAAATATTGACCAAAGTCAACTATAATAAAATTTCAACTCTAGAATTTACTATTTCTCATATTTTTCACATAAAAGCTTTCCGTGTTCACGCCCAGACTGCGCACGCAAATCGAGGTAAATAAAATTAGTTTTTTTTATAGTTAATAAGCCTAGAATGGAGTCTTAATTCATAAAATGACCCCTTGGGTCATCACAATGTGTTTCTGATACACATTAGTGATATCCTGTTTCTCATAATGGTGTACACATTATTGTTTTGAGATATTACAGGAGAAGTCTCAATGAGACATTATTGTGGGCCATAATATTTTATAATTTATGGACCTGGTACGATGAGTTGCTAATGTAGTATTATATGAAAGTCACGTTTAGTAATTTATCGTATTATGGTATTTATGATGGACATTCTAGAAGAGATTTATTTATGCGCAACTAATGTTTATATTATTAAATATTAATATTTTATGATTATTAGACCAAGTGGGAGAATGTAAGTTTTTTTCTCTACGTGTATGTGGCCCAATAGGTTTAAGGCCCATAATTAATATTTAATTAATGATCAAATCTCATCCGTCCGATTGGTTACTTGATGGACGTACCAGATTAAGTGAGAACCTCTATAAATTGGTCATCTCCTCACCCATTAAGGTTACCGTATTTTATTTCTCTCGTCCATCACTAAGCCAGCGGTAACGAAAGTTAGGGTAAGGGGAGAGAAACCAATTTGAATTAATGCTTTCGCTTCACGATGATGGCTTACGATTCAGGTATGTTTTCTGTAATGATTTTGTGTAAGATTATCATGTTCAAGATCCTGGTATACAATTAAAATTTTATGTTTACAGGGCACTCACCCTTTAAAATAGAGTTCATATTAAAAGCACGAAGGCCCTTAACGAAATGCCATCCGCCTTTTTACCTTTTAAAATAGAGTTCATATTGGACAAAATCGACATTTAAACTTATTTCCTAATATTTAAAAATTTTAAATCAACTAAAGTTTGTGCTTTAAATCCTTCCTTATTTGAACTAGGTAAGAAATCCTAATATTTAGGACATTAAAATATAAATTGTTAAAAAAGAGAAAATGAAAAACTATCAACAATCCCAAATCAACAACAAACCATTGGGAAGGATAAGTGGTACGTGAATTAGTTACTAATTTATGTAGTTTTTCTTACATAGACCAACGTAATGTTACTTATGCTATTACGGTTTAGGGGGAGACGAAACAAAAATGCCAAAAAGTTAAATGATGGAAACCATCGTAAACATGAACAAGACTTTTTCAATAAATATGACTATATGAGAGAGTGATTAATTATTAATATTTGTTTGTATGATTTATCTCATACTATAGTGTTTGAAAATTACACGTCAATAATTTCAACAAGTATAACTATTTTTCTATTATATAGAAAAGGAAAGATGGTCGACCAAGGGCATATATGTCATTTCATTAAAATTTCATGTTTGCATTTTTTAAATGCAAAACTATACCATCTTGATACACGTAGACCCCATGTTCCTTTAGCCACAACTCTCCTTTAAATGCATTATGCATGTGTTGATTAGACTATTTTTATGGAGAATACTGCATGCAAATAATCATTTGAAACGTTCTTTTTTCTCATTTGGTAAAATTATTAATTGTCAACTAGAAGTTTCACAGAGAAAGTAAACTTAATTTTTTAAATAATAGTGCAACAAAAGGAGATATTGGTAAATATTTACAAGATTTTCGTATTTACCCATACTGTTTTAAAGTAATTTAAAAATTAAATTTAAAAGTTTTCATCTATCCACAATATTTGGAGGCGATTTCAAACTAGAAAAATTCATATTCGAAAGTAATTTTAAAAATTATAGTTTATTAAATCTCAAAAGTTAATTTATTTGTCCATATTGTATTAGAGGGTTATCTCTTATATGCTTAATTGATGTGAAAATTTAATCTAGATGGTTTGAACTCATTTTTCAATGATAAGTTTATTTTCAACTATCAATAAATTATCCTAAACATTATTTTTTATAATCTTTATATTGTTTCATCATGAAAATTAACATATGATAAATCTATAGAAAAATAAAAATATTTCTCTTATCTCCTTAATTAAGAGAAAAATCAAAATCATAATAATTCATATAGACTTCTATCAAATGTTTTATATTTTATCACCAGTTAACATCATTTTAAACGAGTTATAATAAAATATAATTTGAATTATTACAATTTATATCATGTTAATATTTGTTTAGTGTCTTTGGTCTCTTTGTTTGAAGTAGTAAATTGCCTCTTTAGGGGTGCGAGTCCTCTTGGAAGTTCTCTTTATTTATTGTACTAAAAATTTCTCTTGATTTTGTTGTATACAAGACATGAAGTAAAATCAATAGTAAGTTTTTTTCATCTTTTATCGTATTTTAAAGAATGATGTTATTTGTGTTAACTTTCATCAAGTAGTTGATTGTTCCCACTGTTAAAACTCTTGTGAAACCAATTTGGATGTATTCAAGAATAGTTTACAAATAGATTGGTAAGCTTCTTATTCTAGAAAATTTGTTAATATAGATAACACTTGTAGCTTTAATGTATTCTCTTGTAAAATATTCAAATAGAAAAATAATACCATTGAAATTAAATTTTCAATTTGATGTTTATGTTTGATATGGATGTTAAAAATGAGTATTATAGCATGTAGTCTTTTTATGTTAATTGGAGCAATTTAAATAGATTACAATTATAGCTTAATTTTAAGTAAATTATTAAAATAAAGTAATTATAAATTGTGATCTCCAATATCATTCTCTATCCGTGATTAAATAGATATAACAAGGATCAATTTACTTATCAAAAAATTAATTGAGCCTCGACAAACAATAATTTTAAGACTAAAATATTAGGCCCGTATACCCTCATCGAGTAAAAACATAAGAGAGAGAGGTAAAAATTGCGCGGGGCACCCTATTTGGTCGCCCCCATTTAACCTATACCCGCTTTTTTAAAAACTTTTAACTTGTACCCACTTTTAAATAACTTCAACTCCCTTTCCCTCGCTGAGCTGAAGTTCACCAGTTAAGCTGAAGTTCGCCAGTTATAAAGACAAAACTTCAGCATACGGGGCTGAAGTTCCCCAGTTACAAAGACAAAACTTCAACTCTAGAGCTGAAGTTTCCCAGTTACAAACTTCAGCTTTAGAGCTGAAGTTCCCAAGTTATAAAGACAATTACAAAGACAAAACTTCAGCTCTAGAGCTGAAGTTTTGTCTTTGTAAACTGGGGAACTTCAGCCCAGTATGCTGAAGTTTTTGTCTTTATAACTAGGGAACTCCCCAGTTACAAAGACCAAATTTCAGCTCTAGAGCTGAAGTTCCCCAGTTACTAGAAAACAACTTCAGCTCTAGATCTGAAGTTCGCAAGCTACTTCAGGCCCGTCTACTAGAATGCTGAAGTTTTGTGTGATTGCCTTTGCTACTTCAGCCCCGCATGCTGAAGTTATGCGCAAAAGCGGGTACGTATGTAATTTTTTTTACAAAGCAGATATAAGTTAAAACGTGGCACAAAAAGTGGGTACGGATACAAAAGCCCCGAGAGAGAGGGGTGCTGGGCCGCTGGTAATAGATAAAAAAACACGAATATCTCTGCAAATACAAATATCCAAACTTAAATATCAGATTGAATTCTTAGACTAGAAAAATATAATTCTAAAGAAAATTATAACTATAATCAAATATTTAAAACTTGTAATGAGTGAATATTACTAATTTAAATCAACAAAAAATAAATTATTTCTTTTAATAAGAATAAATATTAATTTTTTGAATTAACAAATTAAAAATAAATTGCATTCAATTTCGTTGCAAATCATCATATAAGTAAACCCTTTATCCAAATGACAAAACTTTTAGAAAAAATAAAAAATAATGCAAAATCGATTATAATATAGTAATAAGCGTCAACTGCAAAATCCTATAAAACTCTTGAATAAATTCGTACATATAATTTCATACGTGGAAAGTTAAAAACAAAAAAGGTAGATTAATTAAATGAAGCGGTTGAATTTAATTTTTCTGATAGTAATTTTTTTTTTAATTTATTGGAAATAATTCCTATGATATTTCTTATATATTAAAGAAATAGAAAAAATTGCATTTTTGCTCGTGAGGAAAAATAAGGCTTCTTCTATCGATTGAATGAGATGATTAAGAACTTATATGGGATAGAGTTTCTTTCTTTCTTTTGAGTTAGTTAAATGCGATCAATAATTATTATTTTTAGAAACTTACAAGTTTTAACTTTAACTTTTATTTTGTAACTCAATCATAATAATATAACATTTATGTAATTCTTTGAAATATGATATTTGTTGAGATAGGGTAATAAGCGCAACGCGCATAATCTAGCTAAGACTAGTTAAATACTAATAGAGGCTATATACTGTTTCTATTCTTTAAACTAGTTCATTTGGTGAAGATTCGACAAATAATTTTTGTTATCCAAAATGTACGAGGGACGTTGAATTTTTGCCTTTCAATTTTTAGTTATTATCACAATCCAAAATTCACTAGTCGTGATGACACCCAATCTAACCCGTTAGGCAAACCAACTACTAACTATCCAATTCCAATAATATTAATAGGTCGATTAATCAAAAATAAATCATCTGGATCTATTACATTTCCCAAGGACTGGTAGTACAAGTCATGCGCTTCTAAGAATAGAGTTTACAAATTGAAATAAATACATAGTCTGTTTGGAAAAAATATAAATATCACAATTTAATCTAAGACTACCCCGAACAACAGAGGCAACTACAACATGGACACGGGTACATCTTCAAATCCAGCAACCCTCGAGCACAGCAACAACCGCAACCAACATGCCATTAGTCAATAACTTTCCATTTAATTTTATCCTGGAGAAATCATAATACGCAACATGCTCCACACACCGGTAAGAAATGTACATATTAAATCATGGTAGAAACTATCAAGAACTTTCCGAAATTCATTTGCACTTAACCAAGCCGTCAGGACTGAATACCTCTAACTCAACCAAGCTACGCAGGTTGCCAAACCCAAGAGCATTGCCACAATTCACATCTAGGAACTCACCACATCATAAGCACCCAAATAACCAATCTTACTCATTACCATTCCGATCCAACCTACTACCAAGCTGTCCTATTTCTCCGAGTTCCTTCTGAATAACCTTCAAACTGGTTCTTCTCCTTGCCATAGTACCACAATCCTCAACCAAAACTCACCACGCGAGACCCTGGCATAAAACAACATCGCCCTAAGGCTCGTAAGCCGCTGAATGCTCTCTTAAGCACCCCAAAAGTATCACAACTCAAATATTTACTCTGAAAAGACTGTCTATGGATTTAAGCTATTCTTTCCCTCCTTCCTGATACGAACTGTAGAATCCACAACGATATAGAAATACCACAAATCGTGACGCCTTCCATTGTAAATCTCAGATCCTAGCCATATACATATCTTGAAAATTTCCAATTGATACATTAAATCTTGAATCCGCTCAGACAATTCTCCAGAGTCTTCCACTCTGCTCAACTTTCAACTAATGGACCAAACAGACTGAACAACATGTGCCCCATCAGCACAATCACAACCAAGGAAGTAATCCACACTCCTAAGCAACCGGGTTAATCCCTACTTCGTGCACACTACATCCTTCACGAATAACAACTCAATCATTCAATGTTTCTCATATACCCATAAAGCGTAACACAACCCTTATCCAAAATTTTCTTTACTCGAGTCATCCTCGATCTCATTCTCTGTAAGCCATAACTGATTCACCAGTATACCTCAACTAAAACCAATATAACATATAATCGTGCAATCAACTTATCAATAGAAGGCTCCCCCACTTGGCTCAAAGACAAGGAATAAAATATTTGATAACTTATAACACTCATACTCTGTTGCTGCCCAAAATCCCGCACTGAAATTCACTAATTCCTTCATAAGCTTATGTAACACAAACCATCTAATATCTCACATCATCTGCAAATCTCGCATTCACCCTTGTAATAGTCAATCCAACTCTCATAAGTGATCATCCCACGAGGAATACTTCTATAATTCTTCCGTGCCATATAGCAAAATTTGAATATTTGCAGTCGACCAACCAGGAGAGTGCCGCACAACCAATGGAGTCTTCATAAATCACACACATCGCCCTTCCCGAAATGAATACTCTCGTCAAAACATATCAATTAGTAACAACATTACCTAGTCATCTAAAGTCGTCCATGCTGCCTACGAATTTCATGACCTTTCCTTCGAAACCGAATTGTGACCTTGCACCTGCAATACTCAATACTACACAACATAACTGAAATTTCTTCATCCAACCTAGCCCATAAGCCTTAGAATCCAATTCTACATCCAATATTCCTATAAGATCATAATAGAACCGCACCATGGGTGACCAAAACCAACGAATCGCAACTCCTCGCAGCATAGAAGAGTAACCCATAAATCATTTTAGAACACGAATAAGCTTAGCAACAACCGAATAACTCGTCCCTTAATAATAGCATTATGGGAATTGAATAGTTAGTAGTTAGCTTACCTAGCGGGTTGGGTTAGATGTCGTCACGACTAGTGGATTTTGGGTCGTGACAGTTATCCAAAATATATATATATATATTTTTGTTAGAGCAACATAGGTTAAAACCATGAGATAGAAACACCCAACACTTGTTAGTGATGGAGGTAAGGGACACAAATGGTGTCTTCTCTTAATTCTGACGAGAAGGAACTAGAGGATGGCTAAACTTTCGTTTATAGACTTTCGATTAGTTCCTAATATAATAATGTGTTATTGGTATGGGATTTAAAGGTTACATAAATTTAAATGAAAAAATATAACAGTTGAAACGGATCTAAAATTTTGAGTTAGCAAATGCAGATCATTACTTGCTTCTAACATAGAACAAATAGTATATATTTAAATTTATTTTACTATAATATGTGTAAATTTTGAGAGCACATGGATGTTTCCATTCACTTTGCGATACATGAAGTATCATATAATATAATTTGATCCGATAAACTTTAATATATCATATTTCACGGAGTATTTTCTTTTGGTAAAGAGAGATCATTTCTTCATCCTTATAAGTTGATCATAAACTAGCTCCAACTAATTGGTCAATTTATAATGTTAGACCAGTATATATGTTTTAATTTGTGCAAGATTGTTGTTCACTTCTTACTTGCATTTTGAATAGTTCTATAGGATAACTCTTAAGGTTAGAGATCCCATGGTCCCAACGTTAGGCCTTTTGATTTTCAAACTTCATTCGGGTTTGGCATATTTTACTGACGGGTCATATTAGTCATATTTATATGGTTATATAAATATTATATATCTTCCGGCTACTTTTAGTTTAATCGATTGTGTGAGCGGCTATTTAGATTAATTTTATAAATAAAAAACTGAAAAGTCGTTTGATAATGGGCTTTGACATGACTGTAGAGCTGCAATAAAACCCAAAGTTCACCTAATACAAATGCAATTATTGGTGACCCATAAATTGAGTACCAGTATGGGATTGAGGCAATTAGATACGCATGGGCTGAGTTTTGGATTTCAAATGTAATAACTATCCATTAGTACTTTCTCTCTTTTGTATTTCATGGATTATTTTTACAAATATTCATTTTTGGGGGAGGTTAATTGGAATATAGTCACCGATAAAGTAATTAAAAATAGTCCTAATTTATAGTCTTTTTGCTCAAGCTTCTTTTCGATCAAAAGTGCTTTTTTGTTTCAAAAGTACTTTTTCCCCAAAGTTAAAGGTGTTTGGCCAAGCTTTTAGAAGGGAAAAAAGTCTTGAGTAGGAGCAGAATCGATTTTTTAGAAGCAGAAAAAAATACTAGTGTCTTTCCAAAAATATTTTATTGAAAAATACACTTAGAATCACTTTTAAAAGCTTGGTCAAATACTAATTGTTGTTTAAAAGTGCTTTTCAAATTAATTAGTCATACGCAAATTAATTCTCACCAAAAGTACTTTTTAAAAAGTACTTCTCAAAATAGAAATTGTTGTTCTACTTCTTCTTGAGGAGTAAATGCATTTGTTGTTTCATTAGTTGTACAAGCATACGAAGGTGTTGGCCAGAGGGAGTTCAATTTCTCTCTAAAAAATATTTCCTTCTACACTATCTAAAAACTTTCTTTTTCAGTCACGCAAACACCAATCTCCCAGAAATGACGACCAATATCACCACCACACCACCAAAACTACCTGATTTAAGCTCCATGCACATTCAAACTCCCACTATAACAATTTCACAAAACACAACCCCCTCAGGCAAACTCTAATGACTCATAACCAATTCCATCACATACTAAATACCTGCCACACAACCCACTCCCACATTGACCTCTCAGATCAAACAACCAACGACACTAATCCAGATATATCTATACCACTATCCTCTTCTGATAAAACTCGCCTCTACTCACCTTGAAAATATTTTGTGATGGTTAAAGTCTTTGGTCGTGAAGCGGGTCAGCAAATTACGTACAAAACTTAAAGCATTATGGAAACCCACTGAAGATCTCCCACTCATTAATTTGGGATCGGATTTCTTTCTTATTAAATTTCAGAAAGAGGAAATATGACTAAGGCACTGCATGAAGGACCTTGGTTTGTATTTAATCACTTCCTCTCCTTTCGCAAATGGGAACCAAAGTTCATCTCTTCAGCAACACAACTCACGTATTCTGCCATTTGGATTAGACTCCCAGAATTACTCACAAAGTTTTATGATTTTGAAATCCTACAACGTGTAGGGACAAAAGTGGGTACCCTTTTAAAGATCGATATTTGCACCTCCGCCACCATTAGGGGACGGTATGCACATATATGCATAGGAGTGCCTCTAGAGAAACCACTCAAAATACTCATTTTTATTGGAATGCACTATCAACAGATTCTACATGAAGGACTCAATATGTTATGTACTCTATGTGGCAGACTTGGCCAAACCACCAATATATGCCCTTACCAAACAACATTAAGCACAACGACCACACATGTTCAACCATCCACCTTCATCAATATCCAAATGGTGCTACTACAAGCACTAATCAAATTCAAAGTCCAAACCAAACAAAGTCACTGGAAGATGAGTGGAAAATAATACAATTTCCACAAAAACATACGACCAAAATTTCTACCAAACAAGGAGAAATGCCACTACTGTCACGTTCTAGAGGATACCCTCCAAAGAATGACCAGATGAACTTACATTCAATGGTGGCTGCTACAACGGACCCCACAGATAAGTTCACTACTGCATTCACTCATAACCCTATTCAAAAAATCAAAGGAAAATACTATGCTACTCCTCCAAATTTTTTTAATGATTCTACCATTAAAATGTTACAATATATAGAAGACATAAGCATGATAGAAAAAAATTCACCACCCATGAGCCTAAAAAATCCCACACCCACTGATAGCCTAATAATAGGCCCATGTGAGAGCCCAAATGTAATTGCCAACCCATCAGACCTAAACTTAGCCCAGCCACCTAATACCCAAATTATGTATTAGTCATCCTCCTCGTCAAATAAACCAAACATATCTACCAAACACGTGGAATTTCAAACTGCACAGCCCTGTCCACATGACACGTCCGCAATTGAACCACCCATCACATTCACAACCCAATAGCACCAATACCTTCTTCGGACTATGCCACGCATTAATATACCTATACTAGCTACTCAAACTGGCCCATCTCCACTAGAACACTCCAATGACTCAAACAAATTACTCAATAAAGCACATGCAACATCACAACCTACACCTATAGACCAGCCACATGCTCATCCCTCAACATCAAATACACTATCCCAACCCACATCAAATCAACCGCACAACTTAAACTCAGATTAATCCCACCACTGCTCATTCATCATTAATCTCCACTTCAAACTCTATTTCTACAAGGCAGGCCACTGATAAACCTACAACCCGCACTCATAAACAACACATCCATAAATTTCCAGCATCGCAGGAAAACCTTCTTCATGAACATAAACCTACTGCAACACTTGATCATCCTGAACACAATCACCATGAAACCACCTAACCAACCTCTACAACCACCAACCATATACATATCCTAATGACCCAGTTCCCACCTATGCAAACATACCCACAGTCATGGCTAGAAGTGAGCATACACGACCATGCATTAACATTGATGATGGAAATAGAGAATCAAACCATGATAATCATGATTCAAAATTCGGCAGACATAGCTCAAATTATCACGGAGGGGATAAGGATGGGAGTCGGCCTCTACAACCAATACCTGTTGGAAAGGCATCCACCATCATCCCTAACCAAATACCACCGCACCACACAACACCAATCCTACCATTGTACCCAAACCTACCTCAGATGCACCCACAAAGTCAATACCCAACACCTCATCAAACCATGGAATTCCCATTTTACCTACCACAACTACTAGCTCACTCCCTTGTTCTACGGAGTCAACCACGAGTAGTGATATCCATGCCCATACCAATACATGGACAAACATCACCATACCAATCAGTCATACCTCCGACCATTCCACTACCCTCATCCTCACAACGAACTCGACGAAATAGCACAACCAGAGGTGGCTCCAATAATGGAGGACATAACGGAAACACGACCAATACTATTCTTTCTCAACGAGAACAGGTCCTTCACCCTCAAAGAACAGTACGAAAGAAAAGTAGTAATCATTTGCCCACAGGATCTCAAAAGTGCTTCCCTAAATATAAGGAAAAAAACCAATCCAGTGGTGGGAAATAATGATAGTGATGATTACATCATTGAGCCATATGACGGAGACATAAGAGGAGGGGACACAACACCCTACACCTCCACTAGCAAATAGTAGAACCAAGCAGCTTATCACTTGAAATCGTAGGGGAGCATGATCATGTCGAAATTCACACCTTTAAACAAGGTATGAGACGGTCGATTGCAATTATAGTAACCCAACGAAGAGTCAGGTCGAATCCACAAGGAGCTATATGGGAGTTAGGGATATATATTTTAATGTGTGAAATTGAATTATCTTAGTTTTCACTTCCACAAAAAGGGTTTTGTTTCTATTTCTAGTTTTACACTAAAGTTTGCAAAATAAAGAAATAAGACTAGGATAATTGTTTTTGATATTTTTCAAATTGGTAAAAAGCCTAGGGTTGTGACCATTACCTAGGTGTTTGCCTAATGGGTTAAAGAACATAATGCTTGTTTTGTTGATCGGGGTGTATTATAGCTATCAACTCTCAATTACCTACTCAATACCTCTCGGTCAGAGAATGGTTTTTCCCAATTTGGCTTTTTCAAGACCAAATGGGTATCACATAAAACAGTTGATAAAAGCTCAAGTCAGGTTATTACTATCTCTAGGTTGAACCATTTAATTGGGTTAATCAATCTCTCAATTGACCCAATTCCTTGTTAGCCAAGTTTTCCTAGACTAAGTCTCTCTTTCTCAAGTAAAGACTAAGTCAGATAGGCATGAACTAGTATTTGCAACCATTAATTTCACAAATTAAAGAATGAACAAGGCTAAATAATAAACACTCAATCATAAACAAGCAGACCTATAAGGTTTACACACTAGGGTTGGGTTACAACCCTCATAAATATCTAGCTACTCATGCCTGGGATTGAAGAAAGAGAAGAAGAAATACTAATTAAACTCATAATGTAAAATTAAAATGATAAATCTATTGTAAAATACACCAAAATATAGAAAACTTCCAAAAGAGGCAAAGAAAAATGGCCACAGAACTTGCTGATGCTAAAACTTGACCTAATTTTGTGAAACTCGTCTATTTATACAAGGCTAAAAATTTCAGACAAAAATTCCCCTTGGGAGGTTCTGCGGCCGCACAATTCCATGTGCAGTCCGCAACCTTCTTCATCTGGCAGGAGCTGGGATTCTGCTGCCGTACAATTCTAAACTGCGGTCGCGAGGCAATTTTTCTGCGGCCCGCACTTTTATGTCTGCGGTCACAACCTAGTCTTCTGCGATATGCACTTTTATGTATGCTCTTCTCTGACGGCATATTTCTTGTGCGGTTCACAATTCTCAGGGTCTCGGGACTTGTAAATTTGCACACCCTCTGAAGTTGAGTCCTAGCCTAGTTCTTGCGACTGAACAATTCATGTGTGGTCCACAATTTGCAAAAATATCTGCTGAATTTTGCTTCTTTAGTTGCGGCCGCAGATGGAATTCCACAGACCGCACATTGTAAACTTTTGTGCCTTTTATTTCCTTGTGTTTAGACTACTCCTTTTTTAGTCATATTTCATCTCGGAAGTCCAACTTCCAACATTCCTACAATATTTACATTTCATTAGTTTCAGGAACACAATACAAAAGCTAAAAGGCGCTAATAAGTAGTCAAAATCCCCACTTATCAACTCCCTTAAACTTAAGTCTTTGCTTGTCCTCAAGCAAACAAAATAGTTGCCACCTCCTCAAGTTAAGGGTCATTTCAGCCAGTCAAAGGTAAGCTATTCAGATATCAGTTGGGACCAACAATTACCCACACTACTTACGTATTATCAACAAGGCGACAAGTTAAACACTATGCGCATATTCTAATGTGACACTTGAGCATCAAGAGTTGACTTTATTCATCAAGGAAGATCACTCTCTCATGTTGGTCATTGTGGATCCCAAACTCGTCATCCTCTACTCTTTGTCTACCTAGCTCACTTAAGAATTTTAGCACTCAATCCAAAGATTTATGAAAGGTTCACTCATCTCTCCCAAGAGAATGTCGCGAGTACGGATTCAAGTACCATAGGCTTGCCTCTCATGTAGATCGCCACTAATGTAAGCTCACTCGTCTTGAAATCAAGTAGGGCTTTTTAAATTCCTCGTCTCTCCCCCAAACTTACGTTTTTAGCCAGTTGTTTCACCAGAGTGTTAAGGAAAGCTCGGGTGCCAAGAGAGGGTCACGACTAAATAGGTAAAGACTTGTGACATGGTTATCAAATGAGAAAGGATCGAGGCTCAAATAGGTTAACTAGGGATAAAAACATTGGTAGGCAATATAAAATTCAAACGGGCCAAGGAAAGCCTGCAATCACTTCTCAAGCCAAGCAAAACTTAAGATTTCGCCTTGAAACTCATTCGAGGCAAGTTCTAGACCTTACGCACGGGTATTTGGACTAGCAACAAAGAATCTCGTCGCTCACGCAACTGGATTGTTAAATAGGATGGATTCGAGGGCCCACAACGACCACATTCAAGATTGAAAATCACAATGGTTCAATTACACCACTCGATGATTGCTTAAGTCAACAGAAGAGTCACGAAGTCAGTAACTAGAGCTATTTCTTTCTAAAACCTTGTTTCTAACCATAAACACACAGTTAAATGTGTTTGTACCAAGTGAAGCATGTTTGACCCTTCGAGCATGACTTAATTAGGTATTTTATTCATTATTACTACTATTATTACCTAAACACCAAAAACGGACTATGTCCCTTAAGAAGGTTGTCACGCCATCCATCATTAGGAAGAGTCAACATAAAAACTACCTTTGGAAAGAGCCGTGGTATTAAGAAAACCAAAGTCTTATTATCTACTAAAACATAAAAATAAGCTACTAAATCAAGAAGAATCCACGGAGTCTGAACATCTGATGCTAGCGGCCTCGCACCGACTGGAATGAACGCAAGGCTGCCCTTACTCGTTGCCTTCCTACTTAATGCGTCAGTCACCATATTGGCCTTCCCGGGATGGTACAAGATGGTGATATCATAGTCTTTAAATAGCTCCAACCACCTCCTCTGCCTCAAATTGAGATCCTTTTGCTTGAACAAAACCGATGGCTGCGATGATCCGTGAAAACCTCACACGACACGCCATAAATATAGTGCCTCCAAATCTTCAGCACATGAATAATGGCTGCCAACTCTAAATCATGAACAGGGTAATTCTTCTCATGGACCTTCAACTACCGTGATGCATATGCAATCACCCTGCCAACTATTATTACATTACTGATCCCAACACAGGAAGCATCACAAAATACTGTGTAAGATCCTGAACCTGTAGACAACACCAACACCGACGTTGTAGTCAAAGTTGTCTTGAGTTTCTGAAAGATCGCCTCACACTCGTCTAACCATATGAATGGGTCACCCTTCTGGTTCAACCTGGTCAACGAAGCTGCTATAGATGAAAACCCCTCCACAAATCGATGGTAATAGCCGCCAAACCCAAGAAACTCCTGATCTCCATAGCTGAAGTGGGTCTGGGCCAGTTCTGAACTGCCTTAATCTTCTAGGGATCTACCTGAATGCCCTCTGCTGATATAACGTGGCCCAAGAAGGCGACTGAATCCAACCAAAACTCACACTTTGAAAATTTAGCATACAACTGGTTGTCCCTCAGAGTCTGAAGCAAAATCCTAAGGTGCTGCTCATGCTCCTCTCGACTGCGGGAGTAAATCAAGATGTCTTCAATAAACACAATCACAAAGGAGTCCAAATACGGTTTGAACACTCGGTTTATCAGTAGAAAGACATCACTAGAAACTCATAATGCCCGTACCGAGTCTGAAAAGTTGTCTTAGAGACATCGGATGCCCTAATCCTCAACTGATGATAGCCCGATCTCAAATCAATCTTTGAAAACACCTTGGTACCCTGAAGCTAATCAAATAAATCATCGATCCTCGACAATGGATATTTATTCTTAATGATGACTTTGTCCAACTGTCGATAATCTATACACATCCTCATAGACCCATCTTTCTTCTTAACAAACAACTCCAGGGTGAGACACTAGGTCTAATGAATCCCTAATCAAGTAAATCCTGCAATTGTTCCTTCAATTCTTTCAACTCTAGCGGGGCCATACAGTATGGTGGAATAGAAATGGGTTGAGTGCCCGGAGCCAAATCAATATAGAAATCAATATCCCTGTTGAGCGGCATCCACGGCAGGTCTGTAGGAAATACCTCAAGAAACTCAAGAACAACTGGCACGGAATCCATGGAAGGAACCTCTACACTAGAATCACGAACATAATCCAAATAATCCAAACAACCATTCTCGACCATATATCGAGCCTTTATATAAGAGATAACCCTGCTGGTAGAATGGCCAGGAGTCCCTCTCCACTCTAATAGAGGCAACCCCGGCAAGGCTAAGGTCACCGTCTTGGCGTGACATTCCAATATAGCGTGATAAGGTGACAGTCGATCCATACCCAATATAACATCAAAATCAACCATATCGAGGAGTATAAGATCTACACTAGTCTCAAGACTCCCAATAGCGACCACACACGAATGATATACACGGTCTACCACAATAGCATCCCCCCACAGGTGTGGACACATATACATGGGCACTCAAAGAATCACATGGCACAACAGAACATGAAGCAAAATAAGATGACACATAGGAGTAAGTAGACCTCGAATCAAATAGAACTGAAGCATCTCTATTGCAAACTAAAATAGTACCTGTAATAACAGCATCAGATGACTCAACCTCAGGCCTGGCTGGAAAGGCATAACATCAGGGTTGGGCCCCACCACTCTGAATTACATCTCTAGGACGGCCCCCGGCTGGCTGGCCTCCACCTCTAGCGGCCTGAACTCTACCTCTAATGGAAAACCACCACCTCTGGCTACCTGACCCCTACCTCTAGCTAGCTGAGAGGGTGGTGCAGTACCCGGTGCCGGGACCATGGCACGAGAACCCTGATGCTGAGAACTGCTCGGTGCACGAGGGCAAAATCTAGTAATGTGTTTCGGATCACCACAAGTACAACAAGACCTCAGCTGCTGTGAATTCTGGCCGTGAAACTGACCCTGTCGACCTGAATAACCACCCTAAAACTCTGGAGTGGAGGTGCACTGATAGGAGCTGGTGGTGCACTGTACGCTGGTTGATAGGAATACGGCATATGAGGGCCACGACTACCTGGGGCACTGTGGGATGTCCGGAGTACTGAATGAAATGGCCTGGTAGGATGGCCTCTACCAAAAGTACCCATGCCTCCAGATAATGCACCGCTGAACCCACCAGAATGACGAGATCTCTTGTCCAACCCTTGACCTCCATGAACAAGAACCATTTTGACTCGCCTGGCGACATTGGCTGTCTCCTGAAAGGAAATCTCACTCCCAGTCTCCTTAGACATCTGCAATCCGATAGGTAGAGCGAGTCCCTCAATAGACCTCTTCACCCTCTCTCTCTCTCGGTAAGAAGCATAAGAAGGGCATGACGGGCCAAATCCACAAAAGGGGTCTCATACTGAGTAACAGTCATGCTGCCCTGCTGAAGACGCACGAACTGACTGCGATGCTCCTCTCTCAAGGTAATAGAAAGAAACTTCTCCAGGAAGAGATGAGAGAACTGGTCCCAAGTAAGAGCAGTGACCCAGCTAGTCTGGTCAACAAATAATCCCTCCACCATTTCTTGGCGGAACCAGTTATCTGAAAAGCAGCAAAGTCGACCCCATTGGTCTCTAATATACCCATGTTCCGAAGAACCTCATGATAGTTGTCAAGATACTCTTGGGGATCCTTTGAAGTAGCACCACTGAAATGGACTAGAAAGAGCTTGGCAACCCTATCCAATCTCCACAAAGCCCTAGAAGACATAGCTGATCCATCACCAGTGTTTGCCGCATCAACCGGCTGAACTACTCCGACTGAATGAGCTGCTGATGTCTGAAACTAGGGAGCCATCTGCTCCGAAGTGTGAGTAGCAGAAGTCCGGGCTCCTCCTCCATCCTGAGATACGGCTGGTGCCATGGGAAATGCGCCAGTATGGGCCACACTCTCCATAAGGCCCACCAAACGGACCAAAGCATCCTGAAGCACTAGGGTGGCAATGAACCCCTCCCGGACCTGAGCTGGCCCGACAGGAATAGTCTGAGTTGGAACCTCCTCGTCGAACTTTACTTGAGGCTCCACTGTCGGAGTTGCTGCTCGGGCTCTAGACTGAGCCCTGCCCCTGCCTCGGCCTCTGGCAAAGCCTCGGCCTCGACCTCTGCCCCTCATAGGGGCTGCTGCTGGAGGCTCTAGCTGTTGCTCAGCTGAAGAATCGGTACGCGTTCTCGCCATCTGTAAGAGAATAAGAGTAGGAGAATTCAATCAGTATTAAGAAAACAAAGTCGCACGACAGTGATGAATAAAAGTGAAATTTTTCCTAAACTTCATAGCCTCTGGGACATAAGTATAGACGTCTCCGTACCGATCCCCCAGAGTCTACTAATCTCGCTTGTGAATTGCAAGACCTAGGCAACCTAGTTCCCTGATACCAACTTGTCACGGCCCAAAATTTCCACCGTCGGGACCATGATGGCGCCTAACGTTTCACTTGCTAGACAAGCCAACATAGAGATCATTAAGCCATTTATTAACCCTTTCAGTGATTTACAACAATTAAGCTACAATAAGTTAAAAAGAGTGGGGAAATCCATAATAGTCTTAACATTTATACATAACTACCAAGAATCTGGAGTCACAATCCACGAGCATTCTAGAATTTACTACAAATACAAGTCTGAAAGAAGTACAACTGTTTGAATAAAAAAAAACTGGTAAACAGAAAGGATAGACGGGGACTTCAGGGCCTATGAACGCCGACAGGACTACCTTGAGTCTCCGATCAAATGAAGCCAGCAGCTAACTCAGGGTCAACTCGGTCCAATACCAAAATCTGCACAGAAAGTGTTGAGTGCAATATCAGTACAACCGACCCCATGTACTGGTAAGTGTCGAGTCTAACCTCGGCGAAGTAGTGACGAGACTAGAACAAGCCACCTACAAACAAACCTGTGCAGTATAACAATATAGACACCAATAGAAACAATTAAAGAAACAAGGCAAGAAATATTTGGAAGGGGAAATGCTGGGGGAAATCACAAGACAAGGATAACAACAAAAATAAGAACTTGATCATTCGATATACCTTGAACAGATAGAAACAAGGAAACACGGTAAAGTAAAGTGCACGGCGTCACCCTTCGTGTTTTTACTCTCAAGCTCACCATATGAAATAATATAAACGGCACGGCATCACCCTTCGTGCATTATCACTCACAAATCAAGGCGCGACATCACCCTTCGTGCATTAACACTCACTCACAAAACATTTGCACGACATCACCCTTCGTGCTTTAACACTCTCCTTCACCAAAAAAATAAACAATAACAATAGTGAGATAAAAATATCAAGAACAAGTCTTACTTCAACATTTAGTTCCACAATACCGACCTTAACCTTGAGTCAATGCTCAATCAATACCAAATTCCATAAAACATGAAAAGAGTTATCAACATAACAATCAACTAGTCTAAACATGGATAATATGATCAAGGAAATAGACAATTAATACCTAATCCCTCAAGCCAAGGTTAACCACAACACTTACCTCGCTCCACAGGCCTCTCAATGCTCAATTACCGTTTTTGCTCTAGAATCCACCTCCAAACCACTCGCATCTAGCAACAATTAATTTAATAACATCAAATATTGCTAAAGGAATCAGTTACAATGCATAAATTTATATTTCTCAAACTTTTCCCCGAAAAGTCAAAAATCGACTCCCGACCCGCTTGGTCAAAACTCGAGGTTCGGACCAAAACTCATTCACCCATTCACCCCCGAGCCCGATTATGCAATTATTTTCGGAATCCGACCCTAAATTGAGGTCTAAATCCCCAATTTGCAGAAACCCCCAATTCTTCCAAAATCCCTAGTTTTCTACCATGAAAGAACAAAGATTAAGGCTAGGAATTTAATGGGTGATGTTAGAAATGGAAGAAAATGAGTTAAAGAGTACAAACCTATGAATTGGTGTTGAGTTTTCCTTTCAAAAACGCACCTAGGCCGAGCTCTAATGGGGAGTTTATAAAAATGGGTAAAATCTCGATTTTGAAATGTTTTAAGGTTGAGACGTCAGGCCTTCTTCGCGTTCACGAAGGGCCTGCTACGTTCGCGATGTGCAGTATCCTAAATGGCTTTAGGGTTCACGAAAGGTTGCACGCGTTCGCGATGGTCTTGTCCTCTTGGCCATCGCATTCGCGAGCCTTGGCTCACGTTCGCGTAGAAAACCCACTGATCCCCAGCCATATCCAATAACTCTACACGTTTGCGTGTTGCCGGTCGTGTTCGCGAAGAGCAGACCCCCAGTGCTCTGTGTTCGCGACCATGGCCTCGCTTTCGCATAGAACAAACCATCCCCCAGCCCAACTCACACTTCGCATTCGTGAGAGAGCCTTCGCGAACGCGAAGAAGGAAACTAGAAAGCACCTCGAATTGCAGAAAAAAACACATTTCTAAGTCCAAAACATCTCGTAGCCTACCCGAATCTCACTCGAGCCCTCGGGGATCCAAACCAAACATGCACACAAGTCCTAAAACATCATACAAACTTGCTCGCTCTATCAAATCGTCAAAATAAAACCTAGAACTATGAATTGAACACCAAATTGAATGAAATTTTCAAGAAAGCTTTAAAACTTCTATTTTCACAACCGAACGTCTGAATCACGTCAAACTAACACCGTTTCTTACCAAACTTCACAGACAAGTCATAAATATTATATTGAACCTGTATCGGGCTCCGGAACCTAAATACGGGCCCGGTATCAAAAATGCCAAACATCAATTCTTAAAAACCATTAAATTTTCAGACTCTTAATTTTCAACAAAAATTCATATCTCGATCTAGGGACCTCGAAACTCGACTCCGGGCATATTCCCAGGTCCCATATTTCAATATGAACCCACCAGGACCGTCAAAATATAGGTCCGGGTCCGTTTCCTCAAAACATTGACCGAAGCCAACTAAAATTAACTTTTAAGATAAAAATTCTTATTTTTATCAGTTTTTAGCATATAAGCCTTCCGAGTCAATACCTGGACTGCGCATGCAAATGGAGGAAGACTAGAATAAGGTTCTAAAAGCTTCAAAACAAAGGTTTGGTTCTAAAACCTAAGATGACCTATCGGGTCATCACATCACTACCTCGGCAGTGTCGGCAGCAAGGTCTGGCTCCTCAAACTGGCCAACTGGTGTTGTAGGTGATGTAGGATCTGGGCCTAGATGGTGTGGGTCAATCAGCATGTCAAAAGGGATGTCTTTGGCTGCAGCAAGCTTGGCAACCTGTCTCTGGAGCTTGTCCACTAACTCCTTGGAGACCTGCGACTTTCTCATCTTCTTTACTTCCTTGCCCATATCTTCGATCACTAACCCATGCTGCACCAAAGTAGCCATGTTTGTGCTCTGTTTATCCAGGAGATTCTTTAGAGTTTCTTCCCCTGATGGGGGCATCTGAGGTGCCGAAATAGAGGACTGTGCTGCAACAGTACTGGATAAGTCAGACAACTTTGTAGTGACTGTCTGCATCCATTTGTTGAGGCTCGCCAATGTCTGGGAGACTCGCAGCGCATAGGGTGGAGCAGTAAGAATGGGCACCGGCTTCAAAGCCGAGGTGGAACCTATGATAGGAACTGTAGTAGGAACCGAGGATGGTGGCGGAGGCATAGTTGCGGCACTAGATGAAGGCTCGGACGAAGTGGATGGAATATGAACTGCCTCTGCAACTACCACCGATGGCTCATCAGACTGGACTGTGGTGGTAGACGGCTGACCCTTTCTCTTAGGGTTGTGTGCATTAATCAATGAGTACCATGAGAAAGGCTTCTTTGCCCACACCTTTGTATCAAAGTCCCTCGACTCTACCCTCATATTTGTGAAATACTCTGTAATGGTGTTGGGATAGGGTCAAGACGTGTTAGCTTGCCGGGCGACCACAGAGATGTTGGCCGACATCACAACACCCATATTGATAGGGTACCCGTCCATGATGGAAGCAACTAGAACTGCCCGAGGGATCGGAAGATATGTCTCATTCTAGAACGGGTTTAGTCTGCTGCATACAAAGGTTTGACACCCCTTTGCCTTAAAGCTCAGAGTGCTCCTTTGAATAGAAACCCCTACTGTGATTCATGGTGGTGGTGGCCTAGGAGCTGCTAGAATCTCTTCTAGCCAAGCAAGAGTTACATCCCCAAGTGTACATTTCTCTAAGTACTCTTTGGGCTCGACAACATCAAATCCCAAGTAGGTGTTCAATGTGTGTTGATCAAATCGCATTTTGAGGTTCCTCACTTTATTCGCCTTTGTCTCTTTCTTGATATGCGCCACATTGGCGTAGAATTCCCGGACAAGGTACTCCTTCGCATCCACCATGCTCTAGGTAAACCATATCAACCCTTTGCATTCTCGAAACTGCCTCAATACTGTAGGGTTATACCTCTCTAGATATTTCAACTGAAACTATCACTCAAGAGTGAGCGATTTCACTGCCCACCAATCGCGAAAGCTGGAGAAAGGAGCCAAACTGACAAATCGGTCCTCCCACACCTCTTTCTTCCTCGAACGCTCAAGGCCAGCAACGGTAGCATCTCCTTCTTTGTCATCATCTGGACGTCCTGAACTGATGTCTCTGGTGTCTGAGAGACAGGTGTAGTGGAAGGCTCAAAAGCCCGATTGGCACTCTCCGAACCCTCGGAAGTGCTGTGTGATGATGACGGCACATCCCTGAGTTGGTACCTCCCTGGCGGCCTTGACTAGACGGGGATTTTTGCGGTCTGCACAATTTTCTTGCAGCCGCAGAACCATTCCTTACTAAAGTACCCTAAACTCAACTTCTGCGAACCGCACAATTTCTTGTGCGGCCGCAGATTTCAACAATTACGAACATGCATGCATTTTTATCAAGGGCTTGCAATTTGTTGCACAAATTTGACATGGTAACAACGTATAAGCATCAAAATCTATTTACCCGTTCCCCCTAGAGCATTTGCCAGTTTACCCACTACAACTTTAACCCCACAAGTATGTATAATTAGATTCAACAGAAAAGTGGCCTAAAATTAGTTTAAAAGCTATGAATTAAACTAAAAATTAAAAAATCTACCAAGTTATTTTGGGGGTGGGCGTCGGTTGGTTCGGTCGGTTATTATGGAAGTACGGTTCAGTTTATCAGTTTTGTAATATTAATAACCAAATCAAACCAAAGTAGTTATGGTTCGATGCAATTTTTTTAAGTTCGATTCGGTTATTTCCGGTATAGTTTTTCGATTATTAAAAGTTAAAGATTTTGATTAATACAACAAGTTTCTGAAACATGTTGGTTGCTTTCTGGGGAGAGTGATGCCATAAAAGATAGGATTCTCCATCCTAGTATTATTTTATTGTTATGATTTTGACGAAAAGGGAAACTTATAATGCTTTGCTTGTTTGGACCACAGATAGATAGGAAAAGTTTGTCTTCATCCATCTCTATTGAGTGGGTGGAGAAATACTTTGGTCTTAGTTTTTGTCGCATTTTTTTCTTCTTTTTTTGGGGGCCTGTTGAGGGTTTTCTTTCTTTTGTTATTTTAGTATAGATTCTTGTCTTGACCCAGATTGCTTCTGTATATAATAGTATAAATAGCCTTTGCAATTACATTTTGGTTCTGATGAATTATCATTTGTATTTAGGTATCTCTTTCATAATATATTAATATTTTATGCCGAAGTGTCCATTCATGGGACAATATATTAATATATATATATATATATATAAAGCACTGTCCTCACATTCCCTTTTCATATCTCTTCTACTCGGCACATATAGAATATTAAATTTCAATTTTTCGGTTTAACCGAAAACCAAAACATCAAAATCGTAAACCGCACCGAAAATTGAAATTTAATATTCTAAAAATGGCACACCGACCGAATAACCGTTTAAACCGAAAAACTGAAATTTACGGTTCGGCCAGTTTTTACGGTTCGGTCTGTATTCTGCCACCCCTAAAGTAATTGAAGTATGCCAGATATAATAAGTGCAAGAGGTGAGTGATCAACAACAGTTAGGCGAGTGGGCAAATGATTTATTAATAGAATTCAAAAGGGTGCAAGTTTTGGGCTCAGAGAGGGAAATGGTAGCCCTAACCCCTTTATTTATACTATTCAATTTTTTTCAAGGGAAGGGGAAGTGAGTGCGGCCGCAAAATTCCAATTGTGGTCCGCAATCTGTTACCTGGGGGCTCAGTTTCCCTTTCATTTTGCATTTGCAAAATTATGTATGCGGGCACAGATTTTGTTGCGGACCGCAAAATTTGTGTTGCGGCCGCAGATCGGCCATTTTTTTGATGCACGAACTTCGGAGAGTTGTCATTTTCCACTTTTAATTTACGCGGTCCTTAATGTAATTGCGCATCCGCAAAGCACCTTCTGCTGCATCAATCATAATTGTGTGATCTGCATAATGCAATTACCGTCCGCAATTCTTTTCACACTTAACCAGATTTCTGGGCACAATTCTATAAAGCACACTCATCCCTTCAACATACTTCAAATCAAGTTAGCATAAAAATAACTCCTAACTTTAAACGAAACAAAGAAAAGAAAACAAACACATGAGTTGCCTCCCAAGAAGCGCATGATTTAACATCGCGACACGATGCAGATTACCATCATTTGAAATGAATCACCGCCACAATGCGGCTAGCACTAGCTTTTCCCAAATAGTGATTCACCCTTTGACCATTGACTCAGAATACCTCATTATTTTTTTTCTTCAAGTTCAATGCACCAAAAGGTGTCACACCCACAATCCCAAAGGGACCACTCCATTTAGACTTTAGCTTTCCAGGAAACATTCGCAACCTTGAGTTGAACAAAAAAACAAGATCACCCACCTTGAACTCTTTGTTCCAAATGTATTTGTCATGAAGATACTTCATATTTTCTTTGTACAAGGACGAACTTTCATAATCATGGTACCGAAACTCATCCAATTCATTCAAATGTGCATCCCTCAAGTTAGCGGTTGCATCCCAATCAAGATTCAACTTCTTTAGAGCCCACCTGGCTTTATGCTCAAGTTCCACCGGAAGATGACAAGCTTTGACGAACACCAACCGGTATGGATACATTCCAATAGGTGTTTTGAAAGCCGTCCTATAAGCCCATAATGCATCATCAAGCTTCTTTGACCAATCCGCTCGGTTAGCATTCACTGTTTTGGAAAAAATACTCTTTATCTCCCGGTTGGAGACTTCCACTTGACCACTAACTTGTGGATGATAGGGACTCGTAACCTTATGAGTAACATCATACTTGCTAAGTAAAGTGTCAAAATACTTGTTGCAAAAATGCGACCCTCATCGCTTATGATAGCTCGCGGAGTACAAAACCTTAAATATTCTTCTTCAAGGATGCCACCACACTTCTTGCTTCATTGTTGGGTAGAGCAATGGCCTCAACCAATTTGACACATAATCAACCGTGACCAAGATGTAGGTGTTTCCACAAGAACTCACAAAAAGGACCCAAAAAGTCCATCTAGAAAGTAATAGAAACCACGACCGGTCAACTTATCAAGCATTTGGTCAAGGAAGGGAAGTGGAAAATGATCTTTCCTTGTGACTTTGTTAAGCTTGCGATAGTCCATACACACTTTCCACCCGGTCACCATTCTTGTCGGAATCAACTCATTCTTGTCATTGGTGACCACCGTCATGCTCCCCTTCTTTACGACACATTGCACCGCAGAAGTCCACGAACTAACGAAAATGTGGTAAACAACCCCGGCATCCAACTATTTGATAATATTTTTTTGACCACTTTTTGCATAGCCTCATTGAGCCTCCTTTGATGTTCAGTAGATGGTTAACGTCCTCCTCCAAGATGATCTTGTGCATGCAACATGCGAGGCATATTCCCCGAATATCCGCCAAAGTCCACCCAATAACCTTCTTCCTCTTGTGTAGCACCGCTAATGTAGAGTCAACCTGCACGTTAGTCAAACAAGAGGAAATAATAACCGGTAAAAAAAAATAAGGGCCAAGAAATTCATACCAAAAGTGTGGAGGCAATGGATTCAAATCCAAGGTATGAAGCTCTTCAATGGAAGGCCTTGTAGAAGGAGTTTTCCTTTTTTCAAGATCCAAGGATAGTTTTCGGGGTGCATAATTGTACGACCCCATTCCTTGCAAAGATTTCACACATTCCATAAAGGCATCCATCTCGTCATCATCAAAGTTGAGCAATACAGCCTCCAACATATCACTCTCATTGATCGTGGCACTTGTATCATCAACAATCACATCTGTTACCAAGTCCACAAAAGAACACACTTCGTTGCTATTTGGTTGTTGCATGGATTTGCACAAATAGAGTACCACATTTTCATCATCCACCCGGAAAGTGAATTATCCGGCTTCCACATCACAAAGATCCATCACCATATCAAGTAAAGGACTTCCAATAATAATCATCACCTCATAATCCACTTCACAATCAAGAATGACAAAATCCGTCGGAAGAATGAATTTATCAACACGAACCAATACATCTTTAATCATTCCCAACGGTCTCTTCATGGTACGATCGGCCATTTGTAATCTCGTAGATGTGGGTCTTGGTTGCTCAATTACAAAGTCTTGAAAATCGAATAGGGCATCAAATTTATACTTTCCCCAAGATCACAAAGAGCTTTAGAAAACTCGGCACTTCCAATGGTACAAGGAATTGTGAAAGCACCAGGATTTTCCAACTTAGGAGACATTGAATGCACAATTTCACTCACTTGATAAGTGACTTTGATAGTTTCAAAATTCATCGACCGCTTGTTTGTCACCAAATCCTTCATAAACTTTGCATAACCGAACATTTGTTCCCAGGCTTCAACTAATGGCACATCGATTGACAGACTCTTCATCATTTCAATTAACTTCTTGAATTGATTCTCGCCATTTTTCTTGGCGAGCCTTTGAGGGTATGGGGACGAAGTCTTAGGCAATGGTGCCTTAGCCTTTTTCACTACCCTCTCCGGTATGTCTATAATGTGATCCCTAGATGGGTTCACCTCCTATTGAATCTCTTACACATTGTCATCAATATCAATCAGCACTTCATCATTTGCTTGCACCACATTATTCGGGACCTCTTCTTCTTGTACCACTTGCTCATCATCCACAAGTTGACTTTGACTTGAGGTGGGTGCATTACCACCTCTTCTACTTCTTGTAGGAACGGCCATGACATCCCCCGTGTTTTTCCCGTCCTTTAGGTTCACCACCATGTCACGTGGTAGTGCCCCCTAAGGACGAAAATTTAAAGCTTGAGAGATTTATCCCATTTGCACTTCTAAGTTGCGAATCGATGTGTTGTGTGAGGCAAGTTGGGCATCAAAATCGGCATTCTTCTCCCTCATTTGTTTGAACATGCTCTCAATAGTCCCATTTTCATTATTGGAAGAACTAGGACCATGGGAATGATAAGGAGGCGGGCTTCTTGGTTGTTGATACATCGAAGGACTTTGAAAACTCGACCCCGGATTGCCTTGACTATTGCTCCATCCGCCTTGATTATTACCTCTCCAATTGCCTTGATTATTGTTGTTATACCAATTTCTTTGATTTTTGCCACCACTCCAATTTTTTTGATTATTTTTGTTATTTCAATTTCCTTGATTGTTTCCACCACTCCAATTACCTTGCTTGTGAGAATTCCAATTCTTGATTGTTTTGAGGTCGCCATCGCCCTTGAAAGTTGTTCACATATTGGACCTCTTCTTCTTGGTCATTGTAAGAGTCATCTTTATCAAACCCCTTATCTTCTTGTACAAAGTTGTCTACTCTATGTTGCACTTGTGGAACCGTTGTTCTCCGCTTGTTCAACATCATACTTACTCCCTCAATTGCATTGACTTGCCTAGGATTTTGCACTTGTTGAAGTTGAGCCTTTTCCAATTGGTTCATGGTGGTAGTCAACTCGCCTATGGCTTGCCCATGGTCATGAAACTCTTTGTGAAGGTAATCACGTTGGGATCACCTTGTGGAACATTAGCCCGGGATTGCCACGCTGATGAAGTCTCTGCCATTTCATCCAAAATCTCACATGCCTCCGCATAAGGCGTAGTCATGAAGTTCCCACCGGCAAATTAGTTCACTATACATTGATTGGTTGTGTTGATCTTACGATAGAAAGTTTGTTGAATCATGTTCTCCGTCATATTGTTGTTAGGACACTCTTTAACCATTGTTCTATTTCGTTCTCATATTCTCGTGTAGTGGTTCATTGGGATCTTGCTTGAATGCTAGAATTTCATCCCGAAGTATAGCCATGTGCCTTAGAGAGAAGTACTTAGAAATTAATTTTTCCGCCAATTCATCCCAAGTATGAATGGAAAGTTTTGACAAACGTTCCAACCAATCTAAAGCTTTCCCCCATAGAGAGGAGGGAAAAAGACTTAGCCTCAAAGCATCCTCAGAGAATATTTATTTGTTTACTCCCACAACACGTGTCCACAAACTCCTTCAAATGTTTGTATGCATTTTGACCTAGAACACCGGTGAAGAACCCTCGTTGCTCTAGCAAAGTGAGCATCACGTTGGTTATTTGAAATTTGCCCGCCCTAATATGGGGAGGGACTATTGCACTTGCATATCTTTCATTAGGAAACACCGGGTGTGGAGTCGCTCGTGGTGGAGGTGGGGGTGGAATGGGCATATTGTCATGAGGCACTCGGCCTCTCCTATTGGCTTGAGGTTCAAGATGAACCTCATCCATTTGATCATTCTCAACGTCGACATCCCCCAAAGCAATATTTTCGATCTTATTGTTTGCCATAGTTGCACCTACAATTTCTCAAACACGTTAGTAACACGGAAAGAAAAGAAGAAATTCCAAAAACACAGCCAAATATATAGCTAACACCGTTTTTAACTCCCCAGCAAGCGCCAAAAATTGATCGCGCCCAAATGCACACCTCTAAAAAAGGTATGAGACGGCCGATTGCAATTATAGTAACCCAACGAAGAGTCGGGGTAGAATCCACAAGAAGCTAGATGGGAGTTAGGGGTATATATTTTAATGTGTGAAATTGAGTTATCTTAATTTGCACTTTCACAAAAAGGGTTTTGTTTCTATTTCTAGTTTTACACTAAAGTTTGAAGAATAAAGAAATGGGACTAGGATAATTGTTTTTAATGTTTTTCAAATTGGTAAAAAGCGTAAGGTTGTGACTATTACCTAGGTGTTTGCCTAATGGGTTAAAAACCTTAATGCTTATTTTGTTGATCGGGGTATATTATAGCTATCAACTCTCAATTACCCACTCAATACCGCTCAGTCAAAGAATGATTTTTCCCAATTTGTCTTTCTCAAGACCAAATGGGTATCACATAAAATAGTTGATAAAATCTCAAGTCAGGTTATTACTACCTCTAGGTTGAACTCTTTAATTGGGTTATTCAATCTCTCGATTGACCCAATTTCTTATTAGCCAAGTTTTCCTAGACCAAGTGTCTCTTTCTCAAATAGAGACTAAGTCACATAGGCATGAACTAATGTTTGCAACCATCAATTCCACAAATTAAAGTATGAAAAAGGCAAAATAATAAATACTCAATCATAAACAAGCACTAAATTAGATACTCATAAGGTTTACACACTAGAGTTGGGTCACAACCCTAGTAAAAATCTAGCTACTCATATTTGTGATGAAGAAAGAGAAGAATAAATACGAATAAACTCATAATGTCAAATTAAAATGATAAAATCTATTGTAAAATACACCAAAATATAGAAAACTTCCAAAAGGGGCAAAGAAAAACGGCTACAGAACTTGTTAATGTCAAAATTGACCTAATTTTATGAAACTCGTCTATTTATACAAGACTAGAAATTTTGGATAAAAATGCCCCTTGAGAGGTTCTGCGGCCACACAATTCCATGTGCGGTCCGCAGACTTCTTCATTTGGCAGGAGCTGGGATTATACCTGTTAATCGAGCTGGGTTGGCCTGGTCACAGCCCGGTTCGACCCGGTTCATCCCGATACTGCAAGGGTAGGGACGAGCTGGGGAGGGTTGGGCGGGGAGCTGGGCTTGAACGAACAAAATTTGGTAATCGGTGCACCGGAACCCGGTTAGCCCAGTTACCGTTGCAAAATTTATTTTTTTAAAATTTCTGGACCGTTGCCAACAGTCAAATTCAAAAATGACTGTTGGGCAACAACCATTTTTTTTTGTAAAAATGGCCATTTCGGCTGACCCCCTTAAGAAAATAGCCCCTCACCCCTAATAATTTATAAATTACAATTTTAACCTTTTAAAAACTATAAACAACCCCCTTCTTCTTCATTTTTTTCTCACAATTTACTCTCTTACTACTCTAATTCTAACTCAATTCTCTCTTGATAATATTGATTATTGCTCTTAAGTTCTCAATACTTATTATTTCAAGTTTCATCAAATATTTACTTTAGTCACTACAAAATTATAATTATCAAATATCAAGTATTCAAGTGAAGTGTGGTATCAACTATCAAGTATCAGTCTATCAATTGAAGTTTGATATCAAATTTAGTGCGGCATCCGGAAATCAAAATCCTAGTACACCCATTCCATCTCTTTCTCTTCTTCAGTGTATATTTTTATTTTATTATTCAGAATTATTAATTTAATTTCTTAATTTAATTTACATAATGGATATATTTAGAGCAGCCAAAAAAGCGTGCACTAGTAGGGGTGGTAGTAGTAAGAAAACTTCTAAAAAATCAAGAGGTGGTGTTGGTTCTTCTAGTAGCTTTACACATATTTCTGAAAGTTCACCTGAAAATTTAAATGTATATTATGAGGGACTTCAAGAAAATTATGGTATAGATGAGGATTTAGATGATAATTATATTCAATCACCTGATAATGTTGAAACACCACCAGCTACACATGGTAATGCTAGTCAAACTCAAAATATTAGGGGTAGAGGTCCTGGTAATAAAGGTAGGCCTCCCCTCCCTATTAAGAGAAACCGGAGATTAAGAAGTAAGTGTTGGAATTTATTTGAAAGACTTCAAGAAGATAAAAATTATGTAAGATGTCAAATTTGTAAGGAAGTTTATAAACATGAGACCGGAGGTAAGGGAAGGGGAACGGGGCAACTTCGTAGGCCCATGGTAGATAATCACCCTATTGCATGGGGTACTGATGAGGAAGGTGGGCAACAAAAACTTAACCCGGGTACTGGCGGTATAATGGGTAAATACGATATAGTGAAAGATCGGGAAGAATTAGCTAAAATGATTGTTTAAGGTTGTTTACCTTTTAGTTTTGTTGCATCACCATATCTTGTTACTTATATCGAAGAATTTATAACCCTTTGTTTAAATGTATTCCTAGAAGTACTTGTAGAGCTGATATCTTTAGGCTTTTTGGACAATATCAGACATATATTTGTTCGCCAGTCTTTCTTGTAGAGCTTCTCTTACTTCTAATATTGGTCGTGCAGTAAATGGAAATGATTATTTGACTGTTACATGCCATTGGATAGATGATCATTTTTGTATGCAAAAACATAGTATTGAATTTAAATATGATGAAGATCAAAGTCATACTGGTGCATTTATAAGTAATACTATCCATGAAGTTTCTATATTTTATAATCTTGCAGAAAAAGTTTTCTGTATGTCATTTGATAATGCGTCAAACATTAATGTTTCTATTACCATATTAAAATTGCATCTACACCATCACTTCCTGAAATATTTCATGTTAGATGTTCATGTCATATTTATAATTTAATTGTGAAGAGTGGCTTGTCACGACCCCAGATCCAAACTGGCCGTGATGACGCTTATCGTGATACTAGGCTAGCCAACTCATTGCGCATAACATAAGAGGATTTTTATTTAGTTCAAAACTATTCGATATATCATAAAACTTCTTGGTTTAACATTTCAAAACAATAAAAGTAAAACATTTAAACACTATCCCAAAACCCGTAGCCATCAGTCATGAGCAACTAAAAGGAAATATACAGTCTGGCACAACTTCCTTAATACAGTAAGTCTGGGAAGTATAAATAACGACAAATTAGGAAGGAGAAAGGGCAGGTTGCGGACGTCGTGCAACTACCTCACAATCTCTGAATAATGCTCCAAATAGGGTGGATCAACTCTCACTTGGTCCCGACACCTGAATCTGCACGCAAGTTGCAGGGAGTAACGTGATTATGCTAACTCAGTAAGTAACAATCATAACTAAAGACTTGAGTGCAGTCACGAGCATTTAAAATCATGAAATTTCATAACATGAACAACACTGTAAATAAATGAGTCAAATCAGGAATATAGATTCTGAATACTTCATGAAAACCCCAATTTCTCATTAAAATCCCGTATATAAAACATTTGTTCCACATTATAAATGGAGGCTCAATGTAAAGAAGAGTGAAAACGGTAGTTTCATAAAAATAAGCCCCTCGGGCAAAAGTATCACTCATAAATAAAGCCTCTCGGGCAAGCCTCTCAGTCACTCGTGACACAACTCTCGTCAATCAACACTCACGCTCAATAGGTACCATATAATAACCGTTGCGGCGTGAAGCCCGATCCATAAATAGTCGACTGCGCGCACTGGGAGTGTACAGACTCCGGAGGGGCTCCTACAGCCCAAGCACTATATCGTCGCGACGTGCAGCCCGATCCAACATATCTCGTTTCGACGTGCAGCCTGATCCATATATATCTCGCTGCGGCATGCAGCCCGATCCATATATATCTCGCTATGGCGAGCAACCCGATCCATATATATCTCGTTGCGGCGTGCAGCCCGATACATATATATCTCTATTTATTGCTGCAACGTGCAACTCGATCCATATCATATAACGCTGCGGCGTGCAGCCCGATCCATATATCCTCAAAATCGGCCCTCGACCTCACTCAGTCATCAACCTCACCAGCCACTCGGGTGTTTCAGTAAAATTTGGGACTCAGCCCAGAACAACTTTCGTACGTTTAAAAATAGAGTAGTGAAAATGAATCAAATAGTAAACAGAAAAAATCATGACTGAGGATATGCTTTCAAATCAAAACAGCGTGAGGACAATAGTAAAAATACCCCTGAGCGACCAAACAGGTTGGCACAAGGCCCCAAACATGGCTTACAGCCCAAAACATAGTAATTATCTCTAAAATACGGAATAACATATGTTTCCAGTCAAATACGCAGCTTAATAGTCGCTACGGGACAGACCAAGTCACAATCTCTACCGGTGCACGCCCACACACCTGTCACCTAGCATGTGTGTCACCTTATTTATCAAAAACAATACGAAATATCAGGGTTTCATAGCCTTAGGTCTAGATTTACAATCGTTACTTACCTCAAAACCGGTCAAAATCCTAACCCGTGATGCCTTTGTCTCTTGACTCGGCCTCCAATTGCTCTGAATCTAACCAAAATCAGTACCATATCATCAATACATGATAAAGTAACAAAACCCACGCGAAAATTATCAAATTTAATCAAAAATCCCGAAATTGGCCAAACCCGGCCCACGTCTCGGAATCCGATAAAAATTGCAAAACTAAAATCCTCATATTCTCACCAGTCCATACATACCAAAAATATCAAAATCCGACGACAAATGACCCCTCAAATCCTCACATTAAGCTATCCAATTCCAAGTCGTAATCCCCCAAATTTCTTCCTTAATTCCCACCAAATTCATGATTAAACAGTAGAAAAATTATCACAAACACAAGAAATGAAGCCCAAGTATCTTACCCAATTGATAACCTTCAATTTCCTCTTAAAATCACTGATAAAAGCTCCAAACCCGTCCAAAAATGGTGAAGAATGAGTGAAAATTCGCGAAGGCAACCTTATATAGGTTCTGCCCAGCACTCTCGAACCTGCAACCCCAAGATACGCACTTGCGATGCCGCACCTGCAGAAAATCCCTTGCAGGTGCGGATTTTCACTTAAAAACCAAATTCTGCATTAGCGGCCTTCTACACGCACCTGCGGGCCCGCAGGTGCGATCCAACCTCCGCACCTGCGCTCCCAGGCTAGGCTCCCTAATTCCGCGTCTGCGCATGGTCATCCGCACCTATGCCTTCACACCTGCGGCTCCCCCTCCGTAGGTGCGGCCGCACTAGAAGACCTGCACCAGCAGCCAATTTGCTGCATTTTTCAACTTTTAGCTTCCATTAGCCATCCAAAAATCATCTCGAGGCCCTCGGGACCTCAACCAAAAGTACCAACAAGTCATATATCAATATTTTAACTTACTCAAACCCTCGGAACACTCAAAATAACATCAAAACACCAAATTAAATCCAAAATTCAAGCCTAAGGATTTCTAAACTTCTAAAATTCGCCAACGATGCCGAAACCACCCAAACCACGTCTGAATGACCTGAAAATTTGCACACACATCCCAAATGACTCTACGAACCTGTTCCAACTTCCGGAATTCCATTCCGACCCCGATAGCTAATTTTTCACTGTCGACCGGAAATTGCCAAAAATCCAATTTCGCCAATTCAAGCCTAATTCTACCACGGGCCTCCGATCAACATTCCGAACACACTCCTAAGTCACAGATCACCAAACGAAGCTATCCAAACCGTAAAAACCACATTCCAAGATCATATACCTATAAGTTAACTTCCGGTTGACTTTTCCCAACTATTCACCCAACTTAAGAGACTAAGTGTCTCATTTCTCTCCACAACCACTCTGAACCCGAGCCAACCGACCAAACACAATATATAAGAGCTGATTAACACATAATAAAGTAGAAATAGGGGAAACGAGGCTAAACTCTCGGAACGACCAGTCTGGTCATTACATTCTCCCCCACTTAAACATACGTTCGTCCTCATACGAGCCCAGAGTTGTTCCAAAAACCATCAAAATTGCCGTGTAACCCTACCAAGCACATACTCGGGGGTGATCCCACGTCACTATATCCCATATAGGTTCAATAGCTCAACATAGCTGAAATTTCGCAATCCAGTTTGAACACGCTGCATCAATCCATACTCGTAACCCAAGATGTAATCACATGATATACCACATGACTCAAACACTCATAGCGATAAATTCCAACCACAATAGCTGCTCAAATCAACCCAATACCGGTAAATAACCTTTTATCGAGCAAAGCCTCATTCTAACATTTTCATATACTGCCAATGATGAAAGAAACACACAAAAACTAGTAGCCATTCGTCGGATCAAGTGATGGAACTTCCTCTCTTCGACAGGAAATATAACAAAAAAAATTCTAAATCGATCAACATCAATATCCTCCTAACTATACCACAACCAGACCCGGTAGCACCCATTCCAGGTCCGACGACCTCATCTCATCTACCACAACCACTCTAGTGACGTGACGCATCCATACAACTAAAAGCCACAACCCGTGCAGTCCGTGCACAAATATGCAACATCCCAAATGTACTCAAATCATGGAAAAAGAGACTCCAATGAGAGATCTACCGCAAGCTCACCAGTATCACCACAACACAATGCTGAGAACCCATCACACATCGTAGAACCAGGACACACGAATCTAACTTGAAGGATCATACCTCCACATAACTTTGCTGCAATGAGCGAACCTATCCAAACACTGGTCCACATGAGACACTTCAAGTCACCATTCTCAAAATCATCAACCACGCGCAATTCAATGTCTAGTACCAAAAGTAAATCACCATAACTACTGAGAAGTAAATGACATACTTTCTCATTAAAATCTCGTATATAAAACATTTGTTCCACATTATAAATAAAGGCTCAATGTAAAGAAGAGTGAAAAGGGTAGTTTCATAAAAATAAGCCCCTCGGGCACAATATCACTCACAAATAAAGCCTCTCGGGCAAGCTTCTCAATCACTTGTGACTCAAATCTCATCAATCAGCACTCGCGCTCAATATGTACCATATAATAACCGATGTGGCGTGCAGTCCGATCCATAAATAGTCGACTACGCTCACTGGGGGTGTACAGACTTCGGAGGGGCTCCTACAGCCCAAACGCTATATCGATGCGGCGTGCAGCCTCATCCAACATATCTCGTTGCGGCGTGCAACCCGATCCATATATATCTTGATGCGGCGTGCAGACCGATCCATATATATCTCTATATATTGTTGCGGCGTGCAACCCGATCCATATCATATAACGCTGCGGCGTGCAACCCGATCCATATATCCTCACAATCAGGCCCTCAACCTCACTTAGTCATCAACCTCACCAGGCACTCGGGCGTTTCAGTAAAATCAGGGGACTCAGCCTAAAACAACTTTCACACGTTTAAAAATAGAGTAGTGAAACTGAATCAAACAGTATACAGGAAAAATCATGACTGATGATATGCTTTCAAATCAAAACAGTGTGAGGACAATAGTAAAAATACCCCTGAGGGTTCAAACAGGTCGGCACAAGGCCCCAAACAAGGCTTACAGCCCAAAACATAGTAATAATCTCTAAAATACGGAATAACATATGATTTCCAGTCAAATACGCGGCTTAATAGTCGCTACGGGACAGACCAAGTCATAATCTCTACTGGTGCACGCCCACATGCCCGTCACCTAGCATGTGCGTCACCTCATTTATCAAAAACAATACGAACTATCGAGGTACCATATCCTCAGGTCTAGATTTACAATCGTTACTTACCTCAAAATCGGCCAAAATCCTAACTCGCGATGCCTTTGCCTCTGGACTCCGCCTCCAATTACTCCTAATCTAACCAAAATTAGTATCATCAATACGTGATAAAGGAGCAAAACCCACACAAAAATTATCAAATTTATTCAAAAATCCCGAAGTTGGCCAAACCCGCCCCCTGACCCCATATCTCGGAATCCGATAAAAATTGAAAAACTAGAATCCTCATACTCTCACGAGTCCGTACATACCTAAAATATCAAAATTCGACGACAAATGACCCCTCAAATCCTCACATTAAGCTCTCCAATTCCAAGCTCTAATCCCCCAAATTTCTTCCTTAATTCACACCTCATCACAAACACAAGAAATGAAGCTCAAGTAATTTACCCAATTGATAACCTTCAATTTCCTCTTAAAATCACTGCTCAAAGCTCCAAACCCGTCTAAAAATGGTGAACAATGAGTGAAAATTCGTGAAGGCAACCTTATATAGGTTCTGCCCAGCACTCTCGCACCTGCAACCCCAAGATACGCACCTACAGCGCCGCACCTGCAGAAAATTCCTCGTAGGTCCGGATTTTCACTTAAAAACCAAATTCCGCATCTGCGGCCTTCTACACGCACCTGCGTTCCCAGGCTAGGCTCCCTAATTCCGCATCTGCACATGTTCGTTCGCACCTGCGCCTTCGCATCTGCGGCTCCCCGTCCGCAGGTGCGGCCACACCAGCAGCCAATTTGCTGCATTTTCCCAACTTTTAGCTTCCGTTAGCCATCCAAAAATCATATCGAGGCCCTCGGAACCTGTAACAACAAGTCATATATCGATATTCCAACTTAGTCGAACACTCTGAACACTCAAGATAACATCAAAACACCAAATTAAATCCAAAATTCAAGCCTAAGGATTTCTAAACTTCCGAAATTCGCCAATGATGCCGAAACCACCCAAACCACGTCCGAATGACCTGAAAATTTTCACACACATCCCAAATGATGCTACGAACATGTTCTAACTTTCAAAATTCCATTTCGACTTCGATAGCTAATTTTCCACTACCGACTGGAAATCGCCAAAAATCCAATTTCACCAATTCAAGCCTAATTCTACCACGAGCCTCCGATCAACATTCTGAACACACTCCTAAGTCCCAGATCACCTAACAAAGCTATATTAACCATAAAAACCACATTCCGAGATCATATACCTATAAGTCAACTTCCGGTTTACTTTTCCCAACTATTCACCCAGCTTAAGAGACTAAGTGTCTCATTTCTCTCCACAACCACTCCGAACCCGAGACAACCGACCAAACACAGCATATAAGAGTTGATCAACACATAATAAAGCAGAAATAGGGGAAACATGGCTAAACTCTTGGAACGACCAGTTGGGTCGTTACATGGCCTTGAATTATTTAGAGATGAGATCACTTTAGTTAGAAGAGTTGTTGGTGTAATTCAAGGAAATAATAGAAGTGTTAGATTAAATGTATTTAGGGAAAAATGTGTACAATATGGACTAAAACCAAGACTCATGTCTGAAGAAATAGTTACTAGGTGGAATTATACTTATTTATTCTTAAGATGTTGTTATAAATATGAAATGCCTATGACTGAAGTTGTTAATTCTCATTGTATCGGTCCTAGCCGTTTGTTAACATCTAGAACTTGGGATGTCATTGAAGATGTTGTAAAAAAATTACAAAAATTTTATGTGGCTACACTTGAGTTTTCTGGAGCTTATTATCCTACAATTGCAAATGGTTTAATTCATATTGCTGAAATTTCTCTTTTACTCCATAATTTGAAGAAGAAAGAAGGATATACTTCTATTGTTGGATCTATGCTAGATAAATTTAAAAAATATTTCTATCCAATTCCCCCTATTTACCTAATTGGTGCTATTATAAACCCTTCTATCAAAATGTCCACTTGTCACCAATTAATCACTGCTTTATATGTTTATATGGATATTGGACCAACTGAAACTCCTGATATTGAAACTTGTATTTCTAATCTACACAAACATTTATAAACTCTATATAATTATTATGCTAAGATTGTTGATGCTTCTGATGCTCTAGATGCAAATATTCCTTCAAGTTCAGTTTTAACATCTGGGACCGGTGTTGTGGAGGATAATAATGGTGTTGAAGATTATTTGATTTGGTCTACACTAGGAGAGCATCAACAAACCAGTAGCAAAAATATTGATGAAGTCCAATTCTACTTGCAAAAGTCACCAGAGCCCGGCACAAAGGAATTTCTACCGCTGGGTTGGTGGAGGAGCAACTCAAATCAATTTTCTGTTCTTTCGACCATGGCTCGAGACGTGCTAAACGTGCCGATTTCAACAGTCGCATCAGAGAGCACATTTAGCCAAGCAAAGCAACAACTAGGAGATACATGTCATTCATTGTGTAGCAACACTTTGGAAATTCTAGTGTGCTTCAGAGATTGGATAAGATCAAAACGGCGAAATCAAGGGCGTGACAAGGTAGATGAAGTGGAGGACCAAAAAATTAGAGATATAATGGTTTATGGTTCCGATTCAACCAATGCCGAAAACCAAGAACCTCATGTTGACATGGATGAACTTACAAAAATGATGCAAAGCATGTGATGTACTCTTTCTTATTTTTTATAATTACTGTAAGCTTTTAATTTGCAAGTTCAAAAATAAAAAAGTCAAAATAGAACTTGCAAATTAATTTGAAGTATTATTTATTATTCAATGAAAATATAAAATGAAAGCTGTCAGAGTTTGATCCTTACATATTGCCTATTGGTCTTATTAAATAATTTTTTGTATCCACTTACTTTCAAATCTCAATTTTAAAATCTTAAAATTCAAATTTCAAATTTATAACTTTAAACTTCAAAGTTCAAAATTTTAATTCTTAGCCTTAAAAGTTTGCAAACACTTAAGTAATAACATTGAATAAGAAAAATAAATATACTTAAAAAAAATAGAAAAAACTAGCCCGGCCTGGTCCAGACCCGTTAAGTCCGAACTCGGACGGGCACACCAAAACCCGAAAAATCCCAGCCCGCTAACAGCCTGGAACCCCAACCCACTAACTAGCCCAAAACGATAACCGAACGGGCTATGTTTTTCCGTGTCCAGCCCGGAACAGCCCGCCCGACTAACACCTATAGCTGGGATTCTGCGGCCGCACAATTCTGAATTGCGGCTGCAAGGCAATATTTCTACGGTCCGCACTTGTAACGACCCGGCCGCTCGTTTCCAGAGTTATAGCTTTGTTTCCCCATTTCTGCTTTTTTTGTGCTTTACAGTTGTATTATGTATTACCGGGTTGGTTAATTTGGGTCCGGAGTGGTTTTAGAGTGAAATTGAGACACTTAGTCTTTTAATTGGAAGCTTAAGTTGGAAAAGTCAGCCGGATGTCGACTTGTGTGTAAACGACCTCGAATTTGAATTTTTGATGGTTTTGTTAGCTCCGTTAGGTGATTTAGGACTTAGGCGCGCGTCCGAAATGTGATTTTGAGGTCCGTAGTAGAATTAGTCTTGAATTGGCAAAAGTTGGAATTTTGGCGTTTTTGGCCGGCAGTGGAAATTTTGATATCGGGGTTGGATTGGATTTCCGGAAGTTGTACTAGGTTCGTGGTGTCATTTTTGAATTGTGTGTAAAATTTGAGGTAAATCGGACGTGGTTTGATAGGTTTCGGCGTCATTTGCGGAATTCGGAAGTTTAGAAGTTCTTTAGGCTTGAATCCGAGTGTAATTGGTGTTTTGAGGTTGTTTTGAGTGATTCAAAGGTTCGACTAAGTTCTCATGGGGTTATATGACTTGTTGGCATGTTTGGTTGAGGTCTCGGGGGCCTCGGCTGGAATTTGAGAGGTTTCAGACTCGATTTGGAATTGAAAGAGCAGCTGAAGTGGTGTTGTTGCTGGTGTAATCGCACCTACGGAGTGGGAACCGCAGATGCGAGTCCGTAGAAGTGATGATGAGCCGCAGAAGCGGCCAAGGGCGAGCTGGGCAGAAGCCGTAGGTGCAAAAATTTTCCCGCACCTACGAGGGGCGCAAATGCGGGCAGTTGGGCGCAGATGCGGTGGATTTCTGCACTTACGAAGAGCGCATATGCGGTCACTTGATCGCAGAAGGGTAGGCAGTGTTTAAGTGGGTTTTCCGCAAAAGTGGAGCTTTGTCCGTAGATGCGCATATTGAGTCGCAGGTGCGAATGTCTGGGCAGAACCTTTAAATAGAAGACTTCGAGATTTTTCACCATTTTTATCATTTTTGAGCTCGGATTTTGGGGTTTTTGAGAGGGATTTCGAAGTTATCACTGAGGTAAGTTCCTTGTTCCTATTTATCTTCAATAATGATGTTTCCCCACTAATTTTACACCTAGTTGGTGAGTTTTTAGCTGAGAATTGGAGAGTGAATTTTGGGGTTTTGGAGGGCCAAATGAGGTCGGATTTTGATAAAGTTGGTACGGTTAGACTCATGAGTGAATGGGCTTTCGGTTTTTGTGACGTTAGTCAGGTTTCGAGACGTGGGCCCGAGGGGCCGAGTTGGGCCGATTTCGGATTTTGGGCTATATTGTAGTAGTTTTCTGGTGGAATTGATCCTTTTAGCCTATCTTGATTATCTCGTACTGCTTGTGGCTAGATTCGGGGCATTTGGAGGCCGATTCGAGAGGCAAGGGAATTTCAGAGTAGGATTTTCGCGTGGTTGAGGTAAGTAACAGTCTTAAATCTGGTTTTGAGGGTATGAAACCCCGGGAATTGGTATGATGTGAATATTTGGAGGTGATGCACATGCTAGGTGACGGGCGTGTGAGCATTCACCATGAGGGATTGAGACATGGTCCCTCCCGCGAGACTGTAAAATCAAATAGCCCATTGTTGTTACCTGTTTTTCCTTGTCTTTGAGAAGTTGGATGCCTTTCATATTAGAAACCATGCTTGGGCCATATGATATCACTGTTGGGACCCGCAATGGTCGTATACTGGTTGAATTGACTGCTAATTGCTGTCTTGTACTCAGTCGCAGTCTTACTTGTGTGTTATATCTCCGTTCCCTCTCATTTATTATTGATACTTGTTGTATTCTTTGTTTGAGCTGATTATTATGATAGTCTGTGAGCCCGAGAGGCTGGAGAGGTTAGTGACTGAGATAGGGAATGAGTGTCGAGCTGTAAGCTATGTGAGGTATATGGATCGGGTTGCACACCGCAACAAGACTCATGGCTATATTTATGTATATGGATCGGGTTGCCCTCCGCAACAAGACTTAGGGATACTTATATATATATATATATATATATATATATATATATATATATATATATATATATATATATATATATATATATATATATATATATATATATTATGAATCGGGTTTCACGCCGCAACAAGATTGGATCGGCTGCACGTCGCAGCGATATAGCGCTTGAGCTGAAGGAGCCGCTCCAGAGTCTGTACACCCCCAGTGAGCACATGTACCTATTAAGAGCGAGGATTGAGGGCTGAGAGCTGAGTGTATGAGCTATTAAGATGAGTTGAGTGATTGTTGCTTGAGAGGCTGTACTTGCTTTTAATTATTGCTGCACTTAGTTGTTATTTGTTGTTGTGAAATTTCTGGAAGATTTATATCATGTTTACTTGAGCTCGATCTGATTTGACTTAAACTGCCGGATTTGAAAGCATGTTCACTCTTTACTAAAAACTTCTGAAATGAACTGTATTTTCATAGCTTGTCACTGTTTCTCAGTTCCTTAGTTAATTCTGTTACTTGCTGAGTTGGTTGTACTCATGGTACACCTTGCACTTCATGTGCAGATCCAGGTGTGTACCGTTCTGGAGGTCGCTGAGTTCGTGCGCGAGCTGATTATCAGAGACTTACGAGGTAGTTGCTGGCGTCCGCAGTCCTTGTTTCTCCTTTCTCATCTTTTCTCTCTTGTATTGGCATTTAGCACAGACTGTGGTAGACTCTGTTTCTAGACTAGTTATTAGATGCTCGTGACCTAGTGAAACCCCGATGTCGGGCTATTATTCCGCACTTGCGTTTTGGGTTTTTATCCCGTTGTTATGTAAATCTCCAGTTAATTTAATTGCCTTAACCCATTTCTGTTATATATTGAAAGCATATTGTGAATCTCAACTTGCCTAGTTTTACGATAGGCGCCATCATGACGGATTAAGTATTTGGGTCGTGACAACACTTTTATGTATGCGGTCGCAACCTAGTGTTTTGCGATCCACACTTTTATATCTGCGGCCGCAAGGCCCTTCTTCTGCGGCCGCACAATTCTTGTGCGGTCCACAATTTTCAGGGACTCGGGACTTGAAAATTTGCACACCCTCTGAAGTTGGGTCCTAGCCCAGCTCTTGTGGTTGCACAATTCATGTGCGGTCTGCAATTTGCATAAAATTCTGTTGAATTTTGCTTCTTTAGTTGCGACCCCAGATGAAATTTTGTGGACTGCAGATTGTAAACTTTCGTGCCTTTTATTGCCTTGTGTTTAGACTACTTTTTTAGTCGGATTTCATCTCGGTAGTCCAACTTCCAATATTCCTGCAATTTTGCACATTTTATTAGTTTCGGGAGCACAATTCAATGCTTTTAGACTAAAACAAAAGCTAAAAGATGCTAATAACTAGTCAAAATTCATACTTATCAGAGCACAGTGACGAGAATTTTGTAGAAACTTTTGATCACTCATTAATTATCACCAGCTGGCACTTATGGCACTCCCGGAGACACACCTGCAGAATCACACTCATCTACGTGATGACTTTGGGTTTAACAACATTGCCCAAGCACCAGCGGAGGGTCTGTCAGGAGGAATACTTTTGTTGTGGCACACTGAACAAGTATCTTTGGAACAAGTGGTTGTTACACACCAGAAAATACAATCCATAGTACATGTACCACCCAATCCCCATACTATTTTCTATTATTCGTGCAAAAAAAAAGACTTAGGTGCACGTAAAATTCTATGGGAAAACATGCAAACACTGCATGATACTACACACATGCCATGGTTGGTAGGGCATGGATTTTGATGAAGTAGTAAGATCATATGAAAAATTTGGAGGCAAATCAATTAGCAATAAGAGATGTGATAAATTTCTCCGATATCTTAATTATTGTCAATTAACTGATTTGGGCTACAAAGGTAGCAGATACACGTGGACAAACAAACGAATGTTTAATAATAGGACTCTTGAACATTTAGATAGATGTGTTGGGAATTATGAGTGGCTTAATAAATTTTTGGAAGCATATGTCCAACATCTACCTAGAATATTCAGGTTTGAAACAATCTGGATGTCAGACCCTCAATTCAACTCCTTAATCTCAAATAATTGGGCCCCTAATAAGCATATCATAATGCCATTGAGGACTTCACTGAAGATGTCCATGAATGGAACAAATCTTCTTTTGGAAACATTTTTAAGAATAAAAAAAGATGACATTAGCCAGACTAAAAGGTAGTCAAATGTCCCCTATATATCTATGAGCACTTCCCTATATTATTGAGAGATTGATCTTATTAACAAAATATAATGAAATATTACAACTAGAAGAAGATTTCTGAAAACTTAAATCGTGTATTAATTGACTATAAGATGGGGATGCCAACATAAAATTCTTCCACTTAACAACTATCCAAAGACGGAGACGAAATCATATCACTGCTCTAAAATATTACAGGTGGTAACTGAATTTTTGAACAAACCAAATAAATAAAATGGTAGAATCTTATTATAAAATAATATTTACAACAACTCACACTTACTAAAACAATTCTTATTTAGTTGCGCCTTACAATATTCTAAATACGATCATCATGCACTCAACACCACACTTACTATTCAGGAAATCCACACCGTAATAAATTCGTTCAAACCCCTAAAAGTGTCAGGACCTGATGGCCTACATCCCTATTTCTACCAAAAGTATTGGTCATATATTGCAACTTCTATCACATTCTTTTGCCACGAATTTTTCAATAACCAATACCTTCTTCCAACAGTGAACAAAACATATATGTGTCTCATTCCAAAAAAATTTCACTCGTCTTCTATTACCCAATATAGACCCATTGGCCTTTGTAATACACTTTATAAAAGTTATTATTAATAGGATCAAGCCACTGTTAAAAAAGCTTATTAGTCCAGAACAGTCAGCTTTCCTAAAACAACATCACTCTTCTGTTAACACAATTATAGTTCAGGAAATTCTAAATTATGTTAATAAAAATAAAGGCAAACTAACCAACTTTCTTTTAAGATTAGATTTTGAAAAAGTTTTTGATCAAACGGAGTGGGTGTCATTAGAGATACATTACATTACATTACTTCAACTTTTCAACCCCATTAATTTCATTAATTATGTCCTGCATCACTACCTCTTCCATCGCCATTCTATTAAATGGACACCCCACAAAATTCTTCACACCTACAAAAGGAATCTGTCAAGGTGACCCGCTCTCACCATATATATTTATTTTATGCATGAAATGACTATTTCGTCAAACTCATAAAGCAATAGATTACAAACAATGAACTCCATCCTAATTATCACGTAGAGGTCCATCTATCTCACGCTTACTCTTTGCTGATGATATCACCTTGACTTCACCTCTCACAACTACCAGTATTCATACAATCATCGATATACTTAACACTTTTACTCATGAATCGGGATAAAAAATAATTATACAAAGTCAAAATATTCTTCACTAAAAATACCACTCCTTGTGATAAACAGGCCGTCCTTACTTCATTTAGTATAAACGAAGGTGTCAAATTTGGTAAATTTTTAGGATTTCCTCTATTCACTCAAAGACCCATCAAAGTTGATTACCAATTTATCCTGGATAATTTTAAAACAAGGCGAGCTGGATGAATATGTTTACTATGGCAGAATGAGTACTTTTATTAAATATATTTTAAACTTAATTCCAAATTATGTTATGCAAGTTATTAAACTTCCTCACAACATCATAGATTCTATGGAAATGTACCAACGATACTTTTTGTGGGGTACAACTCAAAGCAAAAGAAAACTACACCTCTTAAAATGGAATACTGTACAACAATCAAAAGAAAATGGGGGATTGTATCCAAAACTTAACTATAAAAAATAATGATCTATTAGGCGCCTTAGCTTGTACACTGTTCACATCGCAACAACACTATGTGCCTCTATACTTATCGATAAGTATTCAATGCAAACCAACAAAACGCAACTAATATATGGAAAGTTGTCAAATTAGGTTGGAAATATTGCCAACAAGGCCTACTATGGCACATTGCAACCGGACAACATATACATTTGTGGACGGAGCCTTGGATTGGGCCAAATATCATACTCAAGAAAATTATTGCAGGCTCCACTATCAAACAACGAGCTAAGCTCAATAGTTAAGCAACATTTAACCCAAGATATGGTACATATCAATGCCTTACCTTTTGAACTACCATTAATTATGTTTACAAAATGCGCAAAATTTATGTGCAATTTACAAAATCCACAAGCTTATGACCAACTCATCTGGGAACTAACACCTAACGAAAAATTCATAGTGTAATCTCTGTACTATAAACTATAAAATACACAAGTAGTTAAAACTTTTAAGAGGATACGGGCATTACAATTGCCACCAAAAATTAAGTAATTTCTCTAGTTAATTGGGCACAATCGCCTGTCAACTGCGTCATATCTTTATAAACTTCATATTACTCCATCCACAATCTGCCCTATTTGTCGCCAAGATGAGAAAATCATTGCCCATCTATTATTCAATTCCCCACGACACAATCCTTTTGGAATAACACGGGACTCACAACACTTACACAAACAATAGGATGTAACGATGACCTGCCACTACACAACATCCACACCCTCATCCATACTACCCAACAAATGCCATCTCAAATCCCAGTCAAAATACTCTTACCTATGCCCTATGACATATTTGGCACTGCCGCACTAAAAAGATTTTTGAAAAGATTGAAAGAAATCCCACCTTTCAACATATCATATCTCAAACGCTAGAATATCACTATATAATCCAAAAGGATGCTACGCGATCACAAGTTAAAACAATGTATGTCAAATGGAAACCACCCATTGGAGGAACCATTAAGCTTAATACAGATGGCTCCTCCACTTTCGTGCCTCCTAGATATGGATTGGGAGTGATCTTCCGCAATTAAACAGTTGACTGGATACTAAGATATACTGGAAGCAGGCCAACAAGAGACTCCACTTCAATGGAACTGTATGCTTTACTACAAGGATTGCAAATTGCTTAGAGACACAAATTAACACCACTAGAAATCAATGTGGACTATATAGAGGTAATATCTATGCTACAAAACCACAACATGCACTAATCATCTATCCTGTTTGAATGCAAGTGCTTACTTCGCCAGCTAGGTAGACCATGCATTATGCATACATACATGGAGCATAACCGCATTGCTGATAAGTTAGCACAATATGGAGCAACTATGTCAATGGGAGAAAACCTGAATCTACTTGTCCAACCACCAACCTTTTTGTTAAACAAATTAAGTGCAGATCAAAACGACATTGTCTACCTAAGAAAAGCTACTAGTTCTGCACCTGTCGCTCCTATTTCTTTTTGTTTAGATGCACCATCCACTGGAAGTAATAGTGTGGACTCTGATATGAATCATCCCAGCGACTTACTTACATATTCTTTTTGTAACCCACGGCTAAGCAGGTGCAATGCTCATTGTAATTTTAAGTGTCTTTAATATAAAGTAATTTCGTCGGTTAACCAAAAAAAATGTATTTCTCCCGAAATAGAAAGATATACTGCATTTTTCTTTCTTAGAGCATAGATCATACTCGACTTCGAATTGAGGGCTCCAACTTGCAAAGAAGAATAATTCCTTAGCCTTGTAAAACACTTGTGAAGAAACGACAATCAGAAGAAAGAAAACAAAATTCACAGAAACAGCTGAAAGGTACTAAACAACATACGAACTTCGGGCATCTTTTCTGAACTTCAAGCAAATTTCCTTGAAATTCAGGGGAATCTTTAACTTTTTAAATTCATATGATTTTTCTCAAAGTTTAATTTTCTTTTTTCCTGAAGTCGGGAATTGTTCTTCACATATAAGTATTGAATTCCGAACAAAAGTCCAACTTGTATCAATTTCGAACTCCAGGATATTATCTTGGAGTTTTACTTACATCGGTTTGAACTTTCAGAAAATTTCATAAAGTTGGTATGATTATTTTTAACTACTTTGTCGGATTTTTAAGTTGTGACTATTTCTCAAATACTTTATAAATGCTAACTATATTATAATTAATATCTCTAAAAGTGACTGTCTGATATCATTCTTACATATTTCCTGCACACTATTTTACATTAATTGTTTATGTGATCAAATTTAAGCAAATTTGTTTTTTTTGATCATGGATATTGGATGAGAATAAAATTACTTGCGAGCTAGAGTATCATGTGAATACTTTCAGACATTAAATGCGTATACTTGGTTCCTTAATCTCGTTGGAGAATTTTTTCCCATGTTCTATTGTTTAAACGAACATTTTAAGTATACACTTGTCCTCCCAAAAATTAAAGAGGGGAGTTTACGATTAACCACTAATAACACATGTATTTACTTTTAAGCCACTATTTAAAATATCTTTAGTCTTTAGCCACTACTTTAATAAACTTTAACTGCCCGGACGAAAATACTTTTCTTCTCATGTCCTTAACTTTTGAACTTAACTTCAGGACTATATGTCCTTAACTTTTGGACTTGTAACCTTAAGTTAAGTAACATGTCCTTAACTTTTGAACTTGGAACTCAAACTTCTTGTAATTGTAAGTTAAGGATTGTCTGCCCTTAACTTTTGAACTTGTTAGTCTAAGTTCAGGACTAAGTGTTCTTAACTTTTGAACTTGTAAGTCTAAGTTCATAACCAAGTGTCCTTAACTTTTGAACTTGGAATTCAAAGTTAAGGACCAAGTGTCCTTAGCTTTTGAATTTGTAAGTCAAAGTTCAGGACCAAGGGTCCTTAACTTTTTAACTTGTAACTCAAAGTTAAGGACACTTTGTCCTTAACTTTTGAACTTGGAATTCAGTTAAGGACCTATTATCCTTAACTTTTGAACTTGGAACTCAAACTTCAGGACCTATTGCCCTTAACTTTTGAACTTATAACTCAAACTTCAGGACCTATTGTCTTTAACATTTGAACTTATAACTGTAAGTTCAGGATCTATTGTCCTTAACTTTTGAACTTGTAACTGTAAGTTTAGGACCTATTGTCCTTAACTTTTGAACTTGTTAGTCTAAGTTCAGGACCAAGTGTCCTTAACTTGTGAACTTATAGCTATGCGTTCAGGATCAAGTGTACTTAACTTTTGAACTTGGAACTCAAAGTTCAGGACCAAGTGTCCTAATTTCTTTCTTTATCGTTTGGAGCGTTTACTTTATGATTTGTTTATAGAAAGGAAGTTCACCCAGTTGATTAATTTAAGAAACTTTCTTAGACTGAAGCTTATGAATGTCCAAGTGCAACTGATGATTTACATACGGCGGAAGTGGTGGAGATTATAAGAAAAAAAAGTGAGAAAAAGTAGAATTTGTAAAGCTAATGCTTTAATCGAATTGGTAATGTACCAAATTGACTTGAAGTGTTTTTTTTAACAAATATGTTATTGTATTGGCATTTGCAACAGAGCTTCCCAAAAGATAATGCTATTTTTTCTGCTTAAGAAAATGAAAAAAGAACAAATAGAAGTAAGGAAAGCTGAAAATGGCGTATCTATCCAACATGTGATACTACTGTATTTCTGTTGGGGAAGGAAAGGGTAACAATGTACTTTCATATTAATTTTAATAGACTAGTGATTACTTTTGCTTAGCATTACAAATACTGGATAAAAAGTAAATATCACTTTAAATAGTGGCTACCCCATACAATTTTCTCAAAATTAAACCAAAGGAAGAAAAAATTTGGTTGCTGAGCTTAGTTTAGGAAAAATACCAACGAGAAAAAAGAAGAAGCAGATGAACCTTGGGACTACTAACTACTGTATTACTTTAATAGGTTAATTTTACTCATAAAAAGATAAGGTAAACTCAAGCATTTGATTTAAACTCTTGTTCTTACTATTTAAAATTCAAATCAGAATCATAAACACAAGTGCTTAAGTGGTCCTCTCCATTTTATGGAGTCAATTAAACTAATTTTATAAATAAGACCCGGAATACATACTTGGGTTTTGAAGATATTATAACTAAAATACATCTTTTTCTCGTCAATTAGTATTTATATATTAGAAACTTACAAAATAGTTAATTTTCTAAATATCTTTACAAATTTATTTTATGGAAATAGTTATCATTTATAGTTAGTTTAACATAGTTGACTCATAAAGCAAGGTAACATATGTACAACTTCCGTATGAAATGTTTATTTGATCTATTTTAACAAAAAACGCCTTAATAGAGAACAACAGAATTAAACGTTACAATCACTAAGCCCCAACACTTGAAAAACTCCTTACCTTTAGCTGGCCGGTGCCACCACTTCCCCGGAGATCCGATCACCCGCTGCTTTCCAACGCCGGAACAATGACGGAGTTCTTAGAATTAGAAACACAAGACGCCGTAAGGATGCCGTGGAACGTTTTGCCGGGAAGCAAATCGGAGGCCGCTCAATGCGTAATCCCCGTTTCCGCCATATACACGCCGTTAAAACCTTTCCCTAACACTCCTACTCTTCCTTACGCTCCACTCCGTTGCCGCAATTGCCGATCGGTGCTCAATCCTTTCTCCATCGTCGATTTCTCGTCTACTAAGATCTGGATCTGCTGTTTTTGCCTTCAGCGCAATCACTTCCCTCAGAATTATCAGTCTATATCGGAGACTAATATGCCGGCGGAGTTGTTCCCGCAATACACTACGATAGAGTACGAGAGTCCTACTGAAAAGGCCGCCATGACAAATCCGGTTTTCCTTTTCGTGATCGATACTTGTGTTATTGAAGAGGAGATTGGTTACTTGAAATCATCTTTGCTACAGGTTATGTGCTTTTCCTTTCTTAGTCCTTGAGAACTGTTAAGTTTAATACTGAAAGATCTTTCTTTTTTTGATTTTCTTACTGTTTGGTGCATAGTTACAGTGTTGATCGAGGTACTTGTACTAGTCTTATTACGTGGAATTAGTAGTGGGTGTGGCGGTACCAGTTAGTCGGGATTAAAGCTCAGTAGTGTTGATACAGTTACATTAAATTTTTAGCTTGGTTAGAGATTCGTATGCCACCAGAAATGTAGAGAATATATGCTGTTAAAGAATCATACTATTGTATTGAGGACTCAACCAATTCAACTAGTTTAGAGTTGAATTGTAGTAGTGGTAGTTGAGGTTGTTTAACTTCAAATGTCTTTTCTGGAACCTCTTATGTGTTTGTTAAGAGCACCTCTTGTGTAGGCATGTTTTCTGGAAAATAACTTATTTGCTGCCTATATTGATAAGTAGGAATTTTGACTTTTGAACGGTCACATATGGTGACTGTGAGGATACCAGATTACATCTATTTATGATAAGTAGCTATCAATCAAAGTATAGTAGTATATGAATAATATAGATGTATACATATTAGTTAAATGTTGACTGGCTAATGAGTATGTCCACATAATTGACAAAAAGGAAAATCTGTTTGGTGTATAATGCATCTATCTTATGCATGTCCGAAGTATATCTACTGTGGTAGTGACTTAGTGGCTTAGTGTTTCGTGCTTTCATTATCATAGTAATCAAGCGCGTGTCAAATTGATGGCAGAGATCAGGTGCTCCACCTGCACTAGGCTTGGTAATAGCATGGTGGGAGGGTAAAATAGGATGAGTAAACATGCTTTTTGGATCAAGCGCTCAGTAATAGGACAAAGGGCAACCAAATGGGATGTAGGGAAGATGATGCCAAACCATGAATGATGTAACTCATCCCGTGTTACTCGATACCACTTGTTTATCTGCGCACTGTGTTGCCTTCCTCTCATTCTTGGAGACTGTCTCTACTCCTAGGTGGCTGGTGAGTGACACTGGTAGATGAGATGTCACTGCTACATGCTAAAGATATATGTGAGCTTGTATCTTTGCCTTTCGGCTAGATTGCCGTGCGGTGTAGTTGGATATATACAAATACAAGGAAAGTGGCTCCTGATGGTATAGTTGAGATAGCTCGTCTTGTTGCTAAGAACTGTACAGAGTTTCCTGGTTTGCATTACAAGGATACTCTTTTTCCTATAGCTAAGGTTGTCTTAGTTCATCTGTGATTTGTTGATCTGTCTCGCTGTTATTGCCACTGACAACTTCATCAATTGGACATCAAGAATGCCTTTGCATGGTGACTTGAAATAGGATATTGACATGGTGCAATCACCAGAGTTTGTTGCTCAGCGGAGTACGTTTGGACGATATGTCAACTTAAAAGCTCCTTATGTAGCCTCAAACAATCTTCTAAATCTCCTTGATAGAAAAGTTCTTAGCTTTGGTCTCATAAGGAGTCAATCAGAATATTCACTATTCTACAAGTACTTTGATAGAAAATGTATCATTCTGGTTGTATATGTTGGTATTTTTGTCATTACTGATGATAATGTAGTTGGTAATGACCAATTGAAGGCCAAAGACTTGGAGTGCTTGATGTACTTTCTTGGCATTTCGGTTGCCCTGTATGAATGAGGTATCTGCATATCACAGCGAACGTATGTGTTAAACATTCTACAAAAAATTGAATTTTTGAGTGTCAGTTGTGGACACATCGATGAATCCTAATGTCAAATTGGTGCTAGGAGAGGCGAAACCTTTTCAGATGTCGAGAGATATCGTCTTTTGGTTGACAAATTGAATTAGCTAAAAGCAAAGTGACTATCATCGGATAGTCACGAGCGCTTAGAGGTACGAAGTTAAGTGAATCTTACTATCTGAAGGAGCTTAACTTCTTAAAGGACTCTTAATAAAGAAAGTTTTTCTTGAAGAAAGCAATTCAAGTAGGGCTTGAAAGAAGCCAGGCGATCCGGTCAGAAGATAAAGAAGATAAACGAGAAGATAAGGGGTGAAGGACTTTTTTAAATCCGATTGGTGTAAACATGATATTACTTAGTTTTTGTGACGGTTAACCCAATTTGATACTTCTGCTTTCCTGTGAGTGTTGTAAGTTAGATTCTAAATTTTGTAACTAAGACCTCTTTGGGATGCGGTAATTCAATTTATGAAGTACCTTGGGAGTGCCCTGGGAGAGGTTATGCCTCGAGGTGAAGCTTACATATTAGGATAGAGGTCATACTGAAATCGTTGGATATATTGATACTGATTGTGTCGGTGCTACCTTAGACACCATGTACATGATAGGTTATTATGTATTGTTCAGAGGAAATGTGATTCTTGAAGTAGTAAACTAAAAAAATAAAATGTGGTTGCTCGATTAAGTGTTGGAGCAGAGTACAGTGCCACGGCCTTAGTTACTTGCAAATGTTTTTGGTTGAAGCAGCTATTTGATGAGTTAGGAGTAGAACAATCTCATCCTATGCAGTTATATTGTGATAACCTGACAGGTTTACACAACATCATGAGATCCAATTTTTCATGAGAGGACTAAACACAGTGAAGTAGATTGTCACTACGTTCGGAAAAATTGCTATCTTGGGATTTTGTGATAGCTTGTTAGTTGAAATGATCAATTGACAGGACTAAACATTGAAGTTGCTTGTCACTTTGTTAGAGAAAAATTGCAATCCTGGGATATTGTGATAGCATTTGTTAGTTCAAATGATTGACAGATATTTTCACTGAACTCTCACAAGTCCTACATGACATATATACTCCTGCTTGAGGGATACGTATTAGTATCAAGTAAATTTATCATTTAAAAAGAAATCATTTCAAAAAGTATAGTTAGGACTAAAGTGTAGACAATCTCAAAAGTCCTACATTACATATATGCTCCTGCTTGAGGGATGAGTATTAAATGTATATATCAAGAATATTTATCATTTAAAAAATCATTTCAAAAAGTATAGTTAGGAGTTAGGACTAAATTGTAGACAATGTTTCCGATGTTCCACTTTTTAATTTTACTTTACCTAATATATGGTTGGTGTGTAGAATTCAACTTTTAACACAATTGTTCTCCCAAACTCTCTGCTTTACACCGCTCAAGAGCAAATTTTGGCGTCTTGTCTCATTGCGGACTCCAAAATGTCTTCATATAAGCCTTCATTTATAGATCTTTTGACAGCAAAAACTTCGGAAGACTCGCAATATACTCTTAAGTTTTGAGGTGATAATTTTGTCTTTTTAGTTTTACAGTTGTTGGATTCACGTTTAATAGGCAAGTGCATTGTGGAATGTCAATTTCATCATTTCCAAAAATGCGATCATTCGCCATATTTGGCAGCTGATTTTATAAAAAAAACTTTCTTATGGACATTATCCTTTACGAAAAATTTGGGGATGACTTGGTAGAATAAGTTGATGAGGTTTATGTTACTTGACTATAGGAATAAGCTTGAAAAAAAAGGATACGTTGTTCTCAGGCCAATCTTAAGTTTTGCTCTAGAGTTTCAAAAATTATGCTCTAGTCCTCTTCGTAATAGGCTTAAAGAAATTGGGTTGAGGGCTTGGGGAAAACTATTTCTTGGTACGTGTCACGACCCCAATTTCCCTCCGTAGGATGTCGTGATGGCACCTGTCTCTAAGACTAGGTAAGCCTAACGCTTACTGAATTGACAGAATTTAACCAAAACAACTACTCCCTCCGTTCCAGTTTATGTGAACCTATTTTGTTTTTGGTCCGTTCCAAAAAGAATGACCCCTTTCTAAATTTGGAAACAATTTAGCTTAAACTTACAACTTTACCCTTAATGAGAAGCTTTTATAACCACACAAATACTCTGGGTCCCTTTTTGACTTGTTTAGGACCACACATTCCAAAAGTCTTCATTTTTTCTTAAATTCCGTGCCCGGTCAAACATATTCACATAATTTGGAACGGAGGGAGTATTAAACACGAACCATATATATTTCTATGTGAAGCCATCAATCCCAACATGATACAATATTCCAAAACCGGTAGTACAAGTCATAAGCTCTACTGAGTTCACTAGGAAATTTCTAAGTACAACTGTTTCGGAATAGAAATAAACTGTACAAAATAACTTCAGATGGTGACTCTGAGGCCTGCAAATGCGACGACAGGTATACCGTGAAGTCTTCACGGCAATGCCCGATCGCTAGCTAATGATCAACAAACTCCGATGTACCTGGATCTGCAAAGAAAGGTGCAGAAAGCTTAGCATGAGTACACCATGACAGTATCCAGTAAGTATCAAGACTAACCTCGGTGGAGTAGTGACGAGAGACATTGAAGACACCTACTAGTCTTAATTACCTGTACAAGTATGAATGTGAAACTAATATGGAACAATATCAATATAAAGCTATGCATGATAAAAATAACAAAACAATACTCGCAATAGAAAACTAGAAGCAACAAATAGCAACAAAGCACCACGGGTAATAACGTCGTAGAATAAGCTGAATACAGTTTAAGTACGGTGAAACCAAGTAAGGAAAATAAGTAACAACTAAATAAGAACAACCGCTTTCACACAAGATTTATTCAAGAATTTCCCCGAGGTACTACACCTCATAATCACAAATCATGGGTCCCAATTCAAGAACCCTAATCACTTGGCATCTTGTGCCCACATTACAAATCACAACCGCACAGACAACTCATGTGCCAATACCATTAATACCTCATATCTGCACGGACAACTCACGTAATAAGGGAGTGACAATATCTCATATCCACACGGACAACTCACGTGCCAGCAATAACCGCACGGACAACTCACATGCCAATAGTACAACTCTCACACAGAAGGCAAGTAAACGAGAATTCATGTAAATGGTCAATAAACTTCAAGATCCATCTTCTTAAACCAACTCGAGTCAACAAGTAAGAGCATAGTCCAGAGACAACAAATGGCTCATATGTAACAACATAACAAAACGTAAAATGCATAACTCACACAAGGTAGGCACACCGCTACACAAATATCATCAATAACAATGCCCCAGGCCATCATAAATCATCCCCGACATAGCCCCCTTGTCTCGTCACGTGCGCACAATAAAGTAAATGCCCGCCTTGTCTCGTCGCACGCACAAATATCAATAATAACAATAACACGAACAACTCACGTGCGAACACCACGACAATCCTCTCAACAAAATCATGTGTGCCAAAACATAACAATACAATATAACACTCCCGCCACAGGTGCCCATATGCCACAACATTTCCTCAAAACAATTCCAATACCACAACCACACATAGCCCTCGACTCAACAACACTGAGTACAACAACAACAACAATAACACGAGAGTACGACAAGTGAATCAACACAAGAATTATAAAACACAAAGAAACGAAAGAACGAGCTCACAATGAAAGACATAACAAGTAATAATGGTTTCAAACAAGAATGACTCAACAATGGGAGAGATAGTGTGTGACAACGATATCAAATAGGAGTAACTCAACAATGGAAGGGATAACATGTAACAACGATTACAAATATGTACAATTCGACGATAAGAGGGATAATGCGTAACAATGATTCCAAATAGGTACAACTCAACGATAAGAGAGATAAAACGTAACAATGATTCCAATTAGGTACAACTCAACGATAAGAGAGATAACATGTAACAATTATTCCAATTAAGTACAACTCAATGATAAGAGAGATAACATGTAACAATGATTCCAAATAAGGACAGTCAACAATGGAAGAGATAACAATAACTTCAATTAAGGTTAAGCAATTACAGAAGAGATACATGGCAATAAAAGAGGCGACAACTTCAATTAAGGTATATAAGAGTATATTTGGCAATAAAGGTAGAACATGAATCAAACAACTTCAATAAGACACGTAAGGGTAGATTTAGCAATAGAGGATTCAACATGATAAGACAATTTCTTTTTAATGTACATAAGAACCTAAGAGTCTAAGCCGGTCAAATTTCCACATATAAGCCGTGCACACACTCGTCACCTCGTGTACACGTCTTTCACATAGTTCAAATAGTGCAAACAAACCAATTCCTACGGGTAGCTCCCCACACAACTTTAGCCAAGATAATTAGCTCAAAAACCCTTAATAAATGCTCAAAATAGCTTTTCCTTTACAATTCACCTCCGCTCGACTCAAATCTAACCAAAATCGACTCAATACATCAAATAATGCAAGAGAAATCAATTACAATAATTAAAGCTACAATCTTTACACGATTCCTCTAAAGTCAACAAAAGTCAACCCGACACCCGCCCGGATCCGAGTCCAATGGTAGATTCCGACTACCCATGATCCCACGAGTTCATATATGTGATTAGTTTCAAAAACCGAGTCCAAATCGACTCTCAAAAGCCAAATTCTTATTTTTCAAAAACTTGACAAAGTTTCACAAATTTTCATTTTGATTCACGTGATTTTGATGTTAAAATATAAGATATATTGATGGAATATGATTAGAATCACTTACCCAAAGTTTGTAGATGAATCCCTCTTCAAAATTGCCTCGTACTGATTCTAGGGTTCAAAATATGAAAATAAGATCAAAAATCCCGTCCCTCAGCTTTTTGTCTAGTCGCAGGTGTCGCAAGTGCGACCTGGCGAACCCCGCAAATGCGAAGAAACAATCGCAAAAGCGAAGCCCTCCAATTCCTACTGTCATAACAATTGCGATGAAAAGTACGCAATTGCGAACATGGACACATCGCAAATGCGACCAAAAAACCCAGCTACCCAAGCCACCCCATTGCAAATGCGACCAAAAAACCCAGCTACCCAAGCCACCCCATTGCAAATGCGATCAGCAGACCTTGCCTAATATAATGCGATCCAAAACTCACAAATGCAAGACCTGAGGCATCTGATCACACCATCAATTTCCGAATTCTCCAAAATGCGTCCGAAACTCACCCGAGCCCTCGGAGCTCCAAACAAACATCAACATAAGTCTAAAAACATAACATGAACTCGCTCGCGCGATCAAATCATCAATATAACATCCGAAATCGCGAATTGGACCTTAAAAACACATGAATTCAACATCAAACTCAAGAACTTCTAAAAACACAACAGCTTCCGATTCCTATCAAATCAACTCGAAATGACGCCAAACTTTGCGAACAAGTTCCAAATGACAATACAGACTTATTCCAAGTCCCGAAACAGAAATCCAAACCATTGTTGTCAAAAGCGTGCTTAAGCCCGGAAGGGAGACGCAAAACTTGTTGCGCGCTTCGCATCGCTTAGTGGGCGCTTCAGTGTCGTCATCAAGGCTCTAAGGCATACTTTTCCTTGCCAAGGAGCATAATCCTGAAGAGACGTCGCTAAACAATTGATATTTAACTTTATCGTAATTTCTTTTTCCAATTTCGTTGTTCATGTATTTTTTATTCATGCAATAATTATTAGTCTTAGACTATACTTACATATTTGCATTGTTTCTCCCTTTGCGCCTTTTGGCAATAAAGCTCACACTTTATCTTCACTTTGTGCTTAATCCCGATAGGACCTTAGAGCTTTTTTGCTCTTTTCACCTTTGATAACACTGATCCAAACACGATAGCTATGAAGTCAACTTACGGTCAAACTTGTCAGAATTCTAAGCCTTTAAATTGCCAACTTCGTGCAGAACAACACAAATTAACCTACGGACCTCCGAAATCGATTCCGGGCATACACTCAAGTCCAAAATCACGACATGAACCTATCAGAGCCATCAAAACACCGTTCCGGGTCGTTTACACAAAGTCAAACCTCGGTTAGCATTTTCAACTTAAGCTTCTAAAGTGAGAATCACTCATCCAAATTCATCGTGAAACATCCGAAATTCAAATCCGACCATGCACGCAAGTCATAATACATAAAATGAAGCTACTCAAGACTTCGAACCACTGAACGGAACCTTAAAGCTCAATACGACCGGTCCGTTCGTTACGGTACGTGAGTCCAGAACTACTTTAGGGGCCTTGGTGAGACATTTCAAATGTTTAAGGGTTACCATTTTTATTTACTCAGTTCTTTATATTATAACTTAATAAATGGTTCTTCTTTCGGTTGAGGTCTCTTCAAGTACATCAATGATATGCTCTAGCGAACATGGTCAGGTAGTGAATGTCAGTGTCTTTCTCCTTCCACAAACTGAAGCTTCTATTTTTAGGTGACATTTGTGCCTGGCCATATTTTTTTGAATTAGGACATTTGTCCTGGTCCTTAGTCCCCCAGATTGGTTCCTTCTTTCTTTTCTCTGTACCAATAAAGGTCGGGTTCAAGTTGGAATGTGAAGTATCTCATATAGACCAAAAGTTGCCACTGGACTCCTTCAATGTCATGGAAGCATGTTTGATTGTGAATTAATGATTATTTCGATTTCTACTTCTTGTAAAGTGACAAATGAAGATCCTATATATGTTCTCCTTGTTATAAATTTTTCGCTGACATGATTACTTTTGTTGATAGCAGGTACTGGGCACATTGCCTGAGAATTGTTTAATTGGCTTAATCACATTTGGGACCTACGTGCATGTTCATGAGCTGGGATTTGGGCAGATTCCAAAGGTTTATGTGTTCAAGGGATCAAAGGAAGTTTCTAAAGATCAAATGTTGGAGCAAATGGGCTTCTTTGCAAATAAGCCTAAACCAACCATAGGTGTCATTGCAGGGGTTAGAGATGGACTTTCACAAGAGAGTATTTCTAGGTTTTTGTTGCCTGCGTCCGAATGCGAGTTTACACTAAATTCGGTATGGTTTCAATCGTGTCTTTTGTGTATGTAAATACTGTTATAGATATGCTGCCCATTTGTCAGAACTCATGATTTAACGTGTAAACGGAAAAAAGGGAATCCAGCTTGTAGGTCTTGTCGAATATTTCTTTTTCACAGCGTATATTGCATTTATTAGTGGAAATGAATGTATTTGAATGCCCAAATAAATACTCTAGTCCCTCAAGATATCATTTTTTGATACAAGATTAGTTGCTGATAAGATATAGGAAATGCAATAATTTTAACAGATTATAGAGAACATTTTCATTTTAAAATGTACTAATAGAACATAAACATTAGTTGCTGATGAGATATAGGAAATGCAATAATGTGGCAATAAATAATGACGTGGTGTTTATTCAACATTCCTCTCAACTTAATACTCCCTCCGTTACAATTTACGTGAACCTATTTGACTGGGCACGAAGTTTAAGAAAAAATGAAGACTTTTGGAATTTGTGGTCCTAAACAAGTCAAAAAGGGATCCAGAGTACTTGTGTGGTTATAAAAGCTTCTCATTAAGGGTAAAATTGTAAGTTTAAACCAAATTGTTACCAAATTTAGAAAAGGGGTCATTCTTTTTGGAATAGGTTCGCCTAAACTGGAACAAAGGGAGTAGTAATTTACTCCAATTGCGAAAGTGACAAGTTTGAGTTCGTGAAAGTGTGAAAAGTCTAATAGAATGGCATTGACAAGTCATTAAATTGTAGTGCTAGTTGTGTTACTCAATTTGTATCTGACTTGCTTTTAATCTGAAATTCTCTTTTTCAGATATTGGAGGAACTTCAAAGAGATCCTTGGCCTGTGCCAGCAGATCGACGAGCGGCACGGTGCACTGGTACAGCATTGAGTGTAGCTGCTCATTTGTTGGGTATATGTGTTCCAGGTTCTGGGGCCAGAATTATGGCATTCTTAGGTGGGCCCTCAACAGAAGGGCCGGGTGCTGTAAGTCATACCCTTCTGTTGAGTTATTAAGTGTCTTAGATGACTTATATAAGATGAAATTATAAGGACTTTTTCCCTTTTTTTGTTGTTTTTTTTGGGTGGGGGGAGGGGGGAGGGGGGAGGAGTGGATGGGCGTGGTACTTTTCTTCTTAGTGATAGTAGAAAACGAACGGAAATATGACCAAAAAGAAAAGAGAGTAGAACAACAACGAAGAGCCAACAAAAAGAAGCTGAGAAATATAATGAGTAGAAGAAAAGAGTCATGGCTAACCAGAGAAGTAGAAAAAGCAGCAAAGAAGAGAACAGGAAAAACATATTTCAAGAGGAGTCCTAATACACAAAATAGCTAAAAGCCATATGTTTTCACTTTTCTGTTGTGCCTCACTGTCAGAATGATTATTATCGCCTGGATTTGAGTTTGCCAACTTGTTACTGAGAGGTTTTCAACTTCTTTATGAAAAGGTTTAAGGTAACAACAATGAGCCAGCAATCTGGTGGATCATCTGGAGAGAAAGAAATTCCAGAATTTTTTAAAACTACGAGGTTTCTACACTTAGTCTTAAGTTAAAATGTATGTTTTTACTTTACTTTTGGAATAACATGGCTGTCGTAAATTATTATGAAGCCATGTTAGATTTCATCAACTTACTGCACATCCTGTGAGGAATCTGTTTGGGTTGTTACTTTTGGATGTAACTTTCAGCACTCTCTTGATGCTGCTTTTACTCAATAAAATTACCTTTTAAAAACAACAACAAAGAGACAACAAAATATCAAGCAAGTCTATATCGGAAAAATTCTTTATCGTGTGCAAGTTGTTCCTGTCCTTGAACATTTTCATTGTCAATTGCAGCACTCGGCATCTATTGTTACGTATTCGTGAGTGATATATATATATATATATATATTTTAAACAAAAATCTTGTGATTGATTTGTCTTAACATTGAATAATTGCAGATCGTGTCGAAGATTTTGTCTGAGCCCATAAGGTCTCACAAGGATCTGGACAAAGATTCTGCACCGTTATATCATAAGGCTGTGAAGTTTTACGAGGGACTTTCAAAGCAACTTGTGCATCAAGGACATGTACTGGATATTTTTGCTTGTGCACTTGAACAGGTAAAAATCAAATGCTTTTCACCAGAAGGACGGTTGATATAGTTATATTTTTCACTTATTTAATCAGTTCCTAGATTATAAAATAGATGATCGAAAGACACTTCTAGCTTTTAGTGCTTAAGTTTCACCTTTTCATACCTGGTGGATTTTCTTTTATAGAGAGGTTTGGTGTTTATATGACCATGCTCTTATATAAACGCACAGGGAAGAAGGCACCATGTTCATTCATTCATACATGAAAGTACAGCAAATTGATAAGAGAGGGATTACACCTCTAATGATACATGTAGCTAATTGCATAAAACATCATGACATGACACACATGATCCTTCATGAGCTAAATTTTGTAGTTGACTTGAAGTCAGAGGCCCCATTATTTCATTCTTTAGACATTGAGAAGACTAAACAAGGTTTATCTGATGATATATCTAGCAAATCAATACTGAACGGCTTTGCATTCCTCTTGCTGAAGATGAAGGTAGTCTGAGATGCCCAAATAAAAAGAGAGTTTTATTGGTGTAAATACGATCTGTCATAATCCTGCTGTCCTTCTCTGTCCCCATAATCTACTGCTAGATTTCCTTGAGAGGCAAGCTTTACATCTTGAAGATTGAACTAATTCTTTTATGGCTGAGAGGCAAGCTATTCCTTTAGAGGCAAGCTACTTTTTATGGTTGTTCTCTTTTACTTACGTGGCATCTATTGCATGCTAGGTTGGCCTTGCTGAACTTAAAGTTGCAAATGAGAAAACAGGAGGACTTGTTGTATTGGCAGAAAGTTTTGGCCATAGTGTTTTCAAGGATTCTCTGAAACAAGTTTTCCAATCAGGTGGCAATGATCTTGGACTGTCATCAAAGTAAGGTTTAATTGAACATTCTTTGGTTTTTCGTCCCCTACCCCGCCCCTTCCAAAAAGAAAAAATGAAGAAATTTTCAGATGAAATCTAGTACTTGAGAACCACTAATTTCTATCTAGTTTTTGGATTAGTCTCTTTGTTATTCTTTGTTCTACTTTTAAACCTCCAATGGCATCTCATTATCATGCTGTCACTGCCAAGTTATCCATATATCTCATTTCCTTTCTGAAAACTATGTTGGCACTTGGCAGTAAACCTGTTAACATGTTTTAGTTTCGCTCTTTCCACTTTGACAATGTGTCGGGATTCAGTATATTGACTTGATTCTTTGCCAATTCCTTTAAGAATCTTGCTCCGGTTCCAATCAATCTTTTTGACCTCAATTTAATAAATTTCCATTGCACTCCAGCTTTTAAAATTCATTAATAAGCTTTACTTTACTCATTTTTTCTTTTAGAAAAAAAGGAGGCTACTTCATAAGAAACTTAAATATCTTAGGAAGTTGTTCCCTCTCTAAGAATATATATTATATGTATGATTCTGTTTGTGGTTTTGGAGTTTCAGTTTCTCAGCTCTCATATTGTGGCTAAGGATTCCTAGGAGACATGTGAGGGTTTTGCAGCATGAAACAATTATTAGACAACTTCTTGAAGATTGACTAGTAAACTTCTCTTACAGAAGGATCGGGGCTATAACTTGGGTTGTGCCTAACTGATGGGTTGTTTAGTGCTTTAGATTAGCTTCGAAGCAGACTTGCTTGGCCTGATATATTCAACTAATCTTTACCACAAGTCTATTTTGCTTGCAAACCATTTTGAGACGATTGACTGGAACTATTTTGTGTTTTTTTGTGTCAATGTTAACAGGTTATATGTATCTCTGCACAAAGTTCCACTCGAGATGCTGATGAATAGTCTGAAATTGTTTTCATTTGCTAGCATTTATATGCTATCAAGTTCTTATTCTGTCTTACAACTTAGGTAGTATGTTTGCTTGTATGCAGCGGTATTTTTGAGGTAAATTGCTCAAAAGATGTAAAAGTTCAGGGAGTTATCGGCCCTTGTGCATCACTTGAAAAGGTATCTTTTATTACTAATATAAGTGCTTACTTTCTCTGATGCTTCTTTAAATACTTATTAATTGGTGTCTTTTACAGAAAGGTCCTTTGTGCTCTGAGGTTGTCGTAGGTCAGGGAAATACAACAGCTTGGAAGATGTGTGGTCTTGATAAAACTACATCGTTATGTTTGATATTTGAAGTTGCCAAGAAGGAGAACCCAGATGCAATTGCTCCATCTGCTAATCCACAGTTTTATTTCCAGTTTTTGACATAGTATGAACTTAACTTATTATTTCTTGAGATGTACTGACTACTGGCCGGTTTGTTTGGCTATGATCAACAATTTCCTGACTTATCAACTATATTCTTCTCCAGTTATCAGCACCCTAGTGGACAAATGAGACTCCGGGTTACTACTCTTTCTAGAAGATGGGTTGCTGGACCTGGAAGTGTACAGGCAAGGATTGTTGGTGCTCCTTATGCTGTTTGTTTCTGATTTTTTCTTTTCTTTTTTGCCTATCTTTTATCCTTCTATTCTTTTGCCATGTAACTAGAAATAAATATCTGATGAGTTCAGTAGTTAAATCATGAAACTGAGGATACCAGGGTAGTTTAGATGGATTATAAGAGAAATGAGAAAGATAGTTGCTCATCAGATTATGATACCCGAGCTCCTTTCTGCCCGACAAGGACAGGAAGTACTCAAATCTCCTCTTTGGGAATATAATCACATAATTAAGTTCAATAACTTTTTGGTTTATAATGACTTGATTATCAGTTAAAAGTAGGTGTAGTTGAGCTAGGCCTGCAAAGGCGATTCACCACTCTTTGGCCTCTTCCATTTACTATTCTTGTGGTACAGAGTGTGGTACTGGGGAATCATCTTGACGCCCGAGCTCCTTTCTGTCCAACAAGGACAGGAATTACTTAAATCTCCTCTTTGGGAATATAATCACATAAATAAGTTCAATAACTTTTTGATTTATAACGACTTGGTTATCATTTAAAAGTAGGTATAGTTGAGCTAGGCCTGGAAAGGCGATGCACCACTCTTTGGGCTCTTCCATTCACTAGTCTTGTGGTACAGAGTGTGGTACCTTTGCAGATTGATAGTCTGGGGAGTCATCTTGACGCTATTTGCAGTGCATGCTAGGCTTGTGTGCTTAGATAATCCATAACGTAAGCTTGTATTAGATACTATAAGAAGTACAAAAGGACTGAGGGGACTATAAAAGGTATCTAATGCACATTTGTTGACTAGTTTTATGCAGATTAAGTTCCTATTGTCAATAAATGTGTGTCAACAACAACAACCCAGTAGTCCGGGGAGGGTAGAGTGTAAGCAGACCTGTGTACCTGTGTGTCAGATACTAAGAAAAATTACAATGGGACTGAGGGGACTAAATTCGGAAGTTACAAAGTTATCTGCTTAGTGACAATTATGCCCCTTAAATTGAAGTCCTGATATATTTTATTCATGGTCACTTTAGAGCTAAAGAAAATAGGATGTAGTTACATCTTATGCTTATCGGTCTTGCTGTTTCAGTAAAAAGTTTGTCTTCTATATTTTATAGGACCTCATTGCTGGATTTGATCAAGAAGCAGCTGCTGTGGTAATGTCACGGCAAGTTTCTTTCAAAATGGAAACCGAGGTATCATCCTCTTGGTCTTACTACAGATGATTTAACCTTATATCTGGTTGTATTCCTTGTTTTCTGTCCAAAAAGTTTTGCTTTCTTTACTATGACATGGACCAGGTTATGCTTTACTTCCAGTTATCTTTCATTGTTGTTTCTTTACCTTTTTGAAACCCACTTCCACTTTCTTCTGCAGGCTGATTTTGATCCCATCAGATGGCTGGATAAGTCATTGATACACATATGTTCGCGATTTGGTGACTTCCAAAAAGACAGTCCATCCTCTTTTACGCTTTCACCTCGTCTTTCAATATTTCCCCAGTTTATGTTTCACTTGCGGCGGTCTCAGTTTGTCCAGGTATATATTCATCTTGATTGTAAATATCAAGCATATTACTTTCTTATATTTCTGCTTCTACCATCATGCTCAGTTAGTAAGCATCAACTCTGGCGCAGGTCTTTGGTAACAGTCCAGATGAGACGGCATATTTTAGAATGATTCTGAACCGGGAAAACGTTGCTAACTCAGTTGTGATGATCCAGCCCTCTTTGATATCTTATTCTTTTCAATCTGGTCCAGAACCAGTCCTCCTTGATGTGGCAGCAATTGCTGCTGATAGAATCCTTCTTTTAGATTCGTTTTTTACCATTGTCGTGTTTCATGGATCAACTATTGCTCAATGGAGAAAAGCTGGATATCACGAACAGCCTGAACATCAGGTAGCCTTCTTTGCAATCTGAACCAAAATATTAAAGATTTGGAGCTTTTATTGATTGCTAATTCAAGGATTTCTGTAATTTTATTACGTCAAATAACTTAATCCCAGGACCAACTTTTTTCTTAGCTAGTTTGAGCATGATATATAGTATTGCTTGTTGTACATATGTGCACTTACACACACACACACTTATGAATTCACACACACATACATACATACATGTGTATAAATAGCGATTCATATTTCAACTGATTCATGGATCCAGATCTTCCAAGGCAACAATTACTGCTATATTCCATCAAATGCAGTCACTTCAAAGAGTCACCATGATTGCATAGATGCAACACTGGTTGCACATGTGTTCGATCTAGTCTTATTTTCACATCAGACTCATGATAGTCATGCTAAGGACTCGAATAATGGAAAATTGATAAACCAGCTTTTGCTTTTTGTTTCTTTTGTTTGATACAAAAATCAAAATGAAATATTGACCAATGATATGTGGAAAAGGTGCCCTCAGCATCCTTGTGTTTTGCTACCTACACTTTGCTTCGTGACTTGCTTTAAATAAGCTACACTTATTTCTTGAGTCCATTTTGATTCTGGTACTCTTGTCTATGCCATGGCGCGTAGAACTCCTGTTGATTTGGATTTGTGTTTGCTCGTCATTTCTGTGGTTTAAATTTACTCTCTTGACAGGCATTTGCTCAACTATTAAAAACTCCTAGAGAAGATGCAGAGGCCATCATTCGTGAAAGATTTCCAGTACCTCGTCTGGTCATCTGCGATCAATATGGATCTCAGGTTATTAACTATGTTCTCTATCTAGACCTCCTTATGCATATAAGAGTTAGCATATTCTTAGTTCTTTTGATACATGTGCCTGTATTTCAGCATTTACAGCAGATGCGGATCTGTTATTTTTCATCTCTGTAGTTCTTTTACGCATATCTGAAACATAATTTTTAAACAATAAGGGGTTTATAATATGACATTTTTGTCTGCAATTCATGTTCTGAATACAAGGTTTACATTGGCCTTTTTAGTTGAGAATATCTTGTTGTAAAATACCTTGTTTAAGAAGGTTGTCTTTCGTCTGACTAAACTTGTTTTCTTCCCTTTGAAACCTGGCCCAAAAGCTGCTCATGTTTCACTTATGTTGAAAGAAGCTGATTTAATTGCTTATTTAAGCAGCTCTAGAAGAAAAGCTCTGGAAACAAACACCTTTTGGAAGTATCAAGAACTTTTTGATGTCTGTTAAGTGTTCATGGACAATTGTTTTCGAAAAAAGCAGAGTTCATCCGAAGCTTTGAGCTTTCCTGAATTTTACCTGCATGAGATATCTTTTCTTCGAGTTACATAATGGCATTTTCCTCCTTTCTTCGGCGGAGGATCTGTTGCCCGTAGTGGACACTAGAACCGGGACATCAAAATTTTGCCATAAAGTGGCTCACACCTGGAAAGATTCCCTTTTTCAAAATTGATTATGAACATGAAGTCATCTCTTACTTGCATATAGAAGTATAAAATACCATTGGCTTTCATTTAGGCAAAAACAAATGTATAACACAATACATCTTTTCTAGTGCTGATATTGCTAGTACTATTGTACAGGCCCGTTTTATGCTTGCAAAGTTGAATCCCTCTGCCACATACAACTCTGATGCCCCTCCTATTCCTGGTGGAGATATTATATTCACGGATGACGTTAGTTTTGAGGTTTTCTTGGATCATCTGCAGCGGTTGGCTGTTCATTAGAGTCTTTTTTTGCATCATCTTAGCAGTTATAAGCGGAGAATTTTGTCAACTTTTCTCATTTGGATTTGATTGTACAGCAAGACAGTTTACATTTATTTTAGAGATCATTTTTACGTGTTAGCTATTTATAAAATCTTGTAATGCTTCTGTATTATGAACTCAGTGAGGTTTTTTTAGACGTCAAAGAAAGAAAATTTGTCAGTGATGAAAACAGATACCTGTACCTTTAAGTTTTGCCATTTGTCAATTTCAATAATTATATATTGAGAAGGTTCTAATATTTTTTGCACTATTCTACTAGTTGTGATATTTTATAGAGTACGACTCTAATACTAATCAAATTTGGGGTTTGATACGAGGCTAACTGTTTTCCCCCTTTACTAATATAATACATAAATCAAAATTAATATCTTAAATTTTTGTCTAGACAAATGGTGTCAAATAAAATGGGCAGCATAAAGTGTTAGTATTTTTACGGGGGATGTGTACAAATAATCACTAATAGAAGCTGTTTTTATTTTAAAGTCAATATTTTAAATGTATTTATTCTTTTTAATGAACTTTTACTTGACTGGACGAAAATACCCTTATGCTATAACTTCTCAAGGAGGAGGTTGAACGTGATAGACATCCTTTGAAGGTATTTTTTTCATCTCATTCAATTTGACATATTTTTTTTGTATCCAATTCATAGAGATTAGCATAAGCTTTCACATTATACCTGATTCTAATTGATGATCATTAGAATATATATAAAAGTATTCAAATTAAAGCTGGTTTAGTAATACACAGTTTATATTAAAATTTAGACTAAAAATATTCCAAATAACTATCAAGAAAGCGAATAAAAATAAATTTAACTCTTAGTAGCAGTGAGATTTCAATTGCTAGAGTGGCAGTTGGGTTGATTAGAGGGAGTTGATGTTATTCAATTGCATAAAAGTATATTTATTTATTTGCTCATTGATTTTTTGTTAAATCATACGATTGCACTATCTAAGCAAGTTAGATAAGGACACTTGGTCCTTAACTTCAAGTTTCAAGTTCANACATCCCTTAACTTCATGTTTCAAGTTAAAAAGTGAAGGACAAACAATCCTTAACTTTAAGTTTCAAGTCTAAAAGTTAAGGACAATAGGTCCTGAACTTAAACTTTCAAGTTTAAAAGTTAAGGACAAGCAATCCTTAACTTCAAGTTTCAAGTTCAAAAGTTAAGGATAATAGGTCCTTAACTTATAGTTTTCAGTCCTTAACTTAAAAGTTCAAGTTAAAAAGTTAAGGACAATGGGTCCTTAATTTATAGCTTTCAGTCCTTAACGTTTCAAGTTAAAAAGTTAAGGACAAGCAGTCCTTAACTTCAAGTTTCAAGTTCAAAAGTTAAGGACAAGCAGTCCTTAACTTCATGTTTCAAGTTAAAAAGTTAAGGACAATGAGTCCTTAACTTATAGTTTTCAGTCCTTAACTTCAAGTTTCAAGTTCAAAAAGTTAAGGATAATAGGTCCTTAACTTATATTTTTCAGTCCTTAACTTAAAAGTTCAAATTAAAAAGTTAAGGACAATAGGTGCTTAACTTATAGTTTTCAGTCCTTAACTTAAAAGTTCAAGTTAAAAAGTTAAGGACAATGGGTTCTTAACTTATAGTTTTCAGTCCTTAACTTCAAGTTTCAAGTTCAAAAGTTAAGGAGAATAAGTCCTTAACTTATAGTATTCAGTCCTTTACTTAAAAGTTCAAGTTAAAAAGTTAAGGACATTCAGTCCTTAACATTTCAAGTTAAAAAGTTAAGGAAAGCAGTCCTTAACTTCAGTTTCAAGTTCAACAGTTAAGGACAAACAATCCTTAACTTCATGTTTCAAGTTAAAAAGTTAAGGACAAGCATTTATATGATTAAGCAATTCGTTTCTTCTGTTTAAAAGTGGATTTCACATATGAAAATAATGGAAACACTCATAGAAACGCCAGAACCCCATCGCAAAAGAAGAAGTAGAGCTGTAAGGAATGAATGTGAAAATGGTGTATTTTCATTTGGGAAGGAAAGGGTAACACTGTCTATTCATATTAATTTTAATAGACTAGTGGTTACTTTTGCTCAACATTAAAAATGTTGGATAAAAAGTAAATACCACCTTAAATTGTGGCTACCCCACGCCATTTCCTCTATTTTTATTGCATAACATTTAATATCTCTTTGACTTCTTCCGTATCTTGTATGTTTCCACTTTCCCTAACTTTTCGGCCTTAATCATTTAGTCATGGATCTAACAATAAGTTTGCAAATTCAACATAACTCAGTGTTTCAACGTTGAACCTTATAATAAAGACAAAATTACAGAATAATGCACTCCATAAGTTAACCTTGCATTATTTTAGCCCAGTTATAAGTTTACAAATATGTAGCCAAATATCAATAAGATCTTTTCTTTTCTCATTCCCTCTAACTATAACAACTTTATCTTTTTTCGTCACCTACCTATCCCTATTGTAGCTCTCTCCTCATTTTTCACCCACAATTAATTAATACAAAAGAATCATATGCAAACAAAAATGAAAACAAATCAGTTCCCCATTTTTAGTGTAACCATTGATCGAGACGCTCAGTCAACACTCATTCGTGCCTTCTCCCATAACCAATACTTCTCCATATTGTTTTTTTTCATTTTATGATTTTGTATATCTTCAGGCGTAAAATATCCATGAGTTTTTATTCTCTTTTTTCCTCAAGTTTATACATACCTATCACAACTACAAAACGCAAAAACAGTCGCGAGAAACCTAAAATCCCATCTCCTTTATGTTAATCTTGTTAAATTGCAAATATGATTTTATGAGAAATTTGGAGTGGGTATTGTTTGAACTTATTAGAAATAGTTTAAGTAGGTTGTATACAAAGTTTGAAGCTATTTGCTGGAGACTTGGACTAGTTTTACAATAATTATAAGTGAAAATCGTACAAAAAGTTCGTCAGAGATGCTTATACACTTTTATACAATGTTATACACTTTTATACAAAGGGATACATTATGTATATAGTTGTATAAAAGTATATAAAGATGTATAATCACAGTAGTGAAAATAATCGTGATACACTATGTATGTAGGTGTAGAAGAAGAAGGAGAAGAAGAAGAAGAAGAAGAAGAAGAAGAAAGAAGAAGAAGAAGAAGAAGAAGAAGAAGAAGATGCGAGATTCACCAAATACCTGTAAATAATGTATCAACCTTGTATACAATAGTGTATAAGAGGTGTTTATACACTATTTATATAATATTATACATTATTATACAAATAAATCATATCAATGGAGCTTCACATGTTCTTCTTCTTCCTTGGGATCCTCTGAAATTTAACTTAAATATACTCCAAATCACTTGAAATTTAAGTTTTGAACTCCTCTTGATGATTCCAATCAATTGGAACAACACCCATTCCAAATAACTAACAAATCGGAAAACCTAATTCTGAATCGGATCTTTGAACCACCTTTAATGGTGACTTTTATTTTTCAAATCTTTAGTCAACCATTAGGATCAAAATTATATGTAGAATGAGGATAAGGCCGAGACAATGCCGACACCTTCTTTCTAGTTTGATGATCCAACAACCTAATAAGTGAACTGTTACATCCCGCATTCTCGTACGTTAAAGTTTCATCATAAGTGAATCAACGTAAGTTCGGGAATGAGATTATTTTGAGATCATAAGCATTATGGTATTTCAAACGAGTGATGAGTAAATTCGTGAAGGTGAGATGGGAAGCAAGTCAAAAAAAATGAATTTTCGTCCAAGTTTGGCATGTTGGGATAAAATGCGGCCCGAGCTAAAATACTCGGTATTTATGGACTAGTGTCATACAAGGTACCACATGACCATGATAGTAAGGTGTATAAGGTATGTGAAAAGTGAGTAGTATTTTAAGTAAATAGAAATAATTCTTAATTATGTGAGTAATGATTAATTATTGGAAAATGGATTATTACCTAGTTAATTAATAATTAAGTGATGGAGTAATTGAAGTTTTGGATAAAGACTAAACTCAAAAACGTGACAGCAAGCTACTCTTAATCAAATGACTCTTAGTAATTGATGGATTAGGTGGCAAACAAATACAAAATACCTTACTCTTAGTCATTGTTGATTAATCATCTCTAAAATCTTCAAATACAAAACACCTTGAAACCAGGCGTTGGAAATTCCTCCAAGGTTTTCAACAAAATCTCTTAATTACAACACACTTCATCTCTAACATCTTCAAATACAAAACATCTTGCAACCAAGTGTAAGTAATCCCTCCAAGGTTTTCAATGAAATTTCTTGCAACCAAACAATCCCCAACGAGAATTATTAGCACCTTAGCAACGTAAAATTTTGCGGTTCTAAAGAAGTACCGTGCAACCTTTTTCAAGAATATCATACGGATTTTTCCTACTTCAATACTCCGTTACATGTTTTCGCAAAAGAGAATCGATTCAGGTATATTAAGGCTAAGATTTTCCTTCATTTTGTATGATCTTGTAATTACACGAGTTTGATAACGAGGCATAAAGAAAAATTCATATCCCGGAATATACGTATATTTTTCTAGTTTTGTAAGTTACAATATTCTCCTTATCGGGACTTCATATTCAATTGAGTATTTCCTTTTTCCCAGTCAAGAGAGAAGAAAGTCTATATATACAGTATTACAGTATTTTCATTACCATCGAGCTATAATCTATGGGCAGGCCCCTATTGGGCAAACTCCGATCAGATGGTAAGTTATATACCGAGCCTACTGTGGCCGAGCGCCTATGAGCGAGCCCAGTTGGACGAGATACAGAGCCTAGTATGGTCGAGCACCTATGAACGAGCCTACTACAACGAAGTAGTTATATATATATGCTGAGCCTTATAAGGTCAGACATCTATTTTACTTACTATATTGAGAGAATATCAGCAGGTGAGTATATCATCAGATTATCTTTGATCCCCAGTTGCTTTCAGTTATACATTATCAGTTCAGTTTCAGGTTTCAGTATATTGCCTTACATACTCGGTACATTATTTCGTACTGACGTCCCTTTTCTGGGGGTGCTGCATTTCATGCGTGTAGGTTTAGACAGATAGACGGGTAGACCTCCTTATTAGATGTTGCCCGAGTTTAGCTTGATCGGTAAGCTCCATACCCTTCGGAGTTACCGGGTCTAGAGCTTTACGTACATTTTTTTATATATGTATATATGTTATGTGTAGGTCGGGGCCCTGTTCCGTTTATAGTATATCCATCAGTAGAGGCTTGTAGACATATCCTGTCAGCTAGTGCAGTATGTTGGGCTTGTAAGTCTTTTATGTATATTTTGTTGGTTTGCCAGCTGTAGTAGTTATGACGGCCTTTTCGGCCCAGTATTATATTGATGTTTAGTCAGAATTTGCAATTGTCTTGCAATGTGTCCCATGGCCAAATTATGAAATTATATGTTCAGAGTCCCTTAGTCGCAAGTTGGTATGCAAGGATAGGTGAGGCACCGGGTGCCGGTCACGCCCCCAGGCTCGGGGCATGACAGAAGTGGTATCTGAGCATTCTGTCCTAGGGAATCTACAAGCCATGTCTAGTAGAGTCTTGTTTATGAGTGTGTCGTGCACCACACTTATAAGCAGGAGGCTACAAGGCATTTAGGACTTTCACTCTTTCTTCTTTCTCTAGATCGTGTGGTAGAGTTCACTTATAAGAATTCAAACTCCTAGCTCCTATTCCATTCATAATAAAGCGATACCTACATCCAGAAAGACGGTTGGTAAGAGATATGGCTATGGAAGTGTTGAGTCAGAGGAACTCGACTTTGTATCATGCTTATGATAAGTAAATGTGAGGTCTTCAGCAGATCATGCATGTACTGAAAGGTGTAAGCTTCATGATAAGGATCCCTAAGGCAAAAATATCTATCCACTCTTATGGTAAAAAGCAATTAAAGAATCAGAAGATACAAGTTTCGATGAAAGAAAAAAATAAAATAAAAAGAAGCAAAAAGGAAGATAAAGAAGGGCACGGGGTACCTAGTTAGTAGAGATGAATATTATCTACAATTCAGGAAGAGAGATATAAGCATTTTGAGGTACCTTCATCAATAATAGAGGTATGTACAATTGGCTGCACCCGTCTCAGTTATTCCCTATGGGGGCTAACAAGTGTAGTTTAAGAAAAGGACGGAACATCAGGATCCGACTGGGGTTAAAGTAAACCAAAATGGTAAATGGATTGTTTGTGTTAGTTGGAATTTCCGAATAATATAACAAATGTGCTAATAGATCTTCTGGTGAGACACCCAGGTGATGCACTCTAGAATATTACAAATAGATGTGAATACTAGTATGATAAAAAAAAAAATCCGAAGATAGGCATTGAAAGCCTGGAAGGGATAAATATTACCTTAGTATGACTCTCGTCCCTAGTAGGGAAAGGACGTTGAGCAACCCGAAGAGCCAATGAATGAAGCAAGGAGAGCTAAAAGCGAAAGAATATCTTGTTGAAGCTTTCACAAGAAAGGGATAGGCAGGAATATTAGAAAAGTAATGAGAAGAGAGATAAGGAAGAATTATGAGTGAGATGTGATACATGGATGACAACGGTAGATCAAAAAGACGACGGTATTACCGGATCCATAGTTAGGTGAAGGAAGAGACGAGAAGTGATAAGCCTTAAGACTACAAAATAGTATAGGCCATACAATCACATCCTCATTTCGAGAAATAAGTTTGCAACTCTAACGTGATTACCAGAAGGAAAAGTTAGACCCTAGAGTAATAGAAGTCAGTATGGATTGGTAAACAAGATAAATTAAAAATAAATTAGGGACTGAGTGATTTGATAATAGTCAGCATCATGAGAATTTCAGATTGCGTTTCGGCAATAATAAATGGACAACAGAAGAAGATCCATGATGAATTAAGAGAATGGTCACTCAGGAAGACGCTTCCTTAAAGCAAGCAATATGAGCAAAGTTAAGCTTAAGGGACTGTATATGCCAGTTACACTAAGTGTCACCATCGCGAGTAAGGAATTTGTTATCCTTGGTACAGAAGGATTACCGCATAACGAGTAAGGATCATCGATGATGCGAAAAGACGCCAAAGATGAAGAGGTAAAACATCTATAGGTAGATCGTCGTAGCACTAACTCGTAGTACTTCTCAAAAAAGGGGAATGTGGAGTGTTGCGCCATGAAGTCAGAATTAAGTGATTCTAATAATTATGGAATGGTAAAGGAAGAATACGGTAAGAAAAATAAAAGGGAATGAGATTACACTTATTCAGCTCCCACGTATATGCTACGATTCCAGAATATTAAGCAAGCACGATGCCAAGGAGAGGAAGTAAGGGTTCCGTCCCGGGATGTTATTGATAAATAAAGAGCCATCGCAAGATGTAAGTTAAGACAAAGGAAATAACCCAAGAAAGATTACGCGGGGTATTGATATGAGAATGGACCAACGAGCAGTCAGTAGTTGATTCGGGAAGAGTCTAGTTATGGCTAGACAAGAGGTTACAGATAAATCAATAGACCATGTAAAATAAACATAGTGAACCCCAACATGGGGAGTTCAGTCTCGCAGATATGACATCAAAACCCTTGAGAAATATTCGAATAAGAGTTGGGGTAGTTAAAGGAATCGTATGAGTATTATGGAAACAAAAGAGAGCGCCACTGGGAAGATGGTCAAAATATCAAGTTCAGAAGTAACCTTACAAGCACAAGGGCGTGGAGGTAAGTAGCCACAAATAATTATAGGCGAGGAGGGGCATCAAAAATTTCGTCGAGTATATGATGTAATAAGCTCGTAGCTTTACAAGAGTCAGAGGGTCATCCCTAAGTACTACAATGAAAGACTAGCTAAGGGAAATAAGAAAGAAGGCTTCAACCTAAACTCAGTGACCTAAAGAGGAAGTGGCACCTATCGTGGCTAATGAACGAGGAGTAAAACCAGTCTCAAAACAACATTGTATGCACTCCATAAGAAAGTGGCACCTATCGTGGCTAATGAACGAGGAGTAAAACCAGAAGTGATATTCAAGATTAAATGAGTTATATGGAATTCCAATATGTGTGGGAACTAAGATAAGCTAAGTACGGACACAACAAGGAGGCAGAGAGACCGGGAAAAGTAATAGCTTATGTTTAAAGAAATCTAAGATAAAACGAAAGGAATTATTCGATCAATGAACCAGAGTTGGTTACGTTATGAACGCACTTAAGAGTTTAGATTATTATCCATGCAGCATATATATTGACAATCATACAGTCGTAGAAGGTTCCGGTATAAGTTAAAAGGAAGAATTGAGCCCGGGTCATAAACAAAGGGTGGAATTGTTAAAAGAATTGTATCATGGATGTTCCATAGCGCCATGAAAGGCTAAAAGTAATAACTAACACCATGAGCTACAGCGGCAAATAACTTAAGCCTACATAAAGGTTGATCAGAGGAAAGAGGAAACTAAATAGTTACATCAACTACGTAAATCGGGAGTTTATTATTGAACCCAGAAAATTATGGACATAGTGATTGAGAACATGGTAGAGTCACTCTTAATATCAGAGGTCCAGTTAGAATAATACCAGCCTCATAAGAAGTCAGTATAAATCTCTCATCGAATCATGTAAAAAGGTGCAAGTATTATAATAGAAGTTCAAGTTGTGGATGTGAATTATACCTATATGGAAGAGAGGTCATGAAGGAGATAGAAGATGTGATGTGAGACTTTAAAGTAAGTAAAGTCAAGGTGAACGACGTATGAGATACTCAAATACAGAAGGTTATGAATAGTCCATACTTCGGATAGAAGGCTAAAAGTGCGGGGATTCAATATCTAGGAATGATAGTGGCATCGTTAGTGGCATATCTTGCAGCCTATGGTCTCTAGGTATCGAGAGGTCTAGTTAAGAAAGCAAACAAAGAGTTGGAGACGATGTGATGTCTCACTTGATGTTCCACAATAACACAAGGAAATCTATGGTGCAAGGAAGTGGAAGGAAGGCTGCGAGCCTGCGAGTAGTATAAATGGATATGTAAGTTGCAAGCTAAAGTATGATAGAGCGACAAGGTTTTAGGAAGACAAGAGTAAGGACAAGAAAAGGTGAGTGAGAAGGTAACGAGAAACGAATGAGTCCTCGAGTTTAAGCCCATGAATATAAGATAGTTGATGGCTTCTCTAAGTTATAGAAAACTCAGTACAGCCTGAATGAACTCAAAGGAACCTAAGACTAGTAGCATTTAGTAGATATGGAATGCTATCGTGGATTAAAATACCCATGTAAGGTAAATCATATTTGGATGCTATGAAATACGATTATGGAAGTATAGTATCGTGTCGCCCCCAGGTGAGTCAGGAAAATCACTTCAAATGTCCCACGATGCAACATGATACCTAGTGATTGTGTAAGAGGCTTAAAGTTATTAGTGGTATATTAAACATCAATATCTAGGCGAATCAACAATAGATGGACAAAAGTAACAAAGCATGAGATGAGATTAGGTCATCATTCTTAAGATGAACAATAATAAAGAAGCATTGAATTACTTGGATTTATATGTCTATGATAAGGAGTGAGAGAGTAACCTGTATGATCTACCTAGATGCAGTAAAGTCATATGGAAAAATAACCAGGTCTATGAAATAAGATATAACAATATTCATAAGTTTGACAAAGTACCGAGCGAAGAACTTCAGTAACAGCTAAAAATCAGAGGAAAATGAAAGAAAAGTCGCGTAGGCGCACTTACAAAGTCAGAATCGGCTGCATGATAGAAGGTAACAACAATTACGAGATTTGAAGGATTTCGATCACAAGTCATGGTGCGGGAAAGAGGCCTAAAGGAGGGAATGCCCTAGCCTTTGGATTTATTCACAGAACAGTTGCCTAGATGGCAAGGAGAGTACTAAGGTATTCGCAAGAACCATAGGTTATGAAAATGATAAGTGCATCAGTCAACATTCGAGGATGAATGTAAAGGGGGGAACGATGTTATATCCCGCATTCTCGTACGTTAAAGTTTCGTCGTAAGTGAATCAACATAAGTTTGAGAATGAGATTATTTTGAGATTATAAGAATTATGCTATTTCAAACGAGTGATGAGTAAATTCGTGAAGGTGAGAGGGGAAGAAAGTCAAAGAAAGTGAATTTTCGTCCAAGTTTGGCATGTTGGGATAAAATACGGCCCGAGCTAAAATACTCGGTATTTATGGACTAGTGCCATATAAGGTACCACATGACCATGATAGGAAGGTGTATAAGGTATGTGAAAAGTGAGTAGTATTTTAAGTAAATGAAAATAATTCTTAATTATGTGCGTAATTGGTTAATTATTGAGAAATGAGTCTTTACCTAGTTAATTAATAATTAAGTGGTGGAGTAATTGATATTTTGGATAAAGACTAAACTCAAAAACGTGGAAGAAAGTCACTCTTAATCAAATGACTCTTAGTGATTGATGGATTAGGCGGCAAACAAATACAAAATACCTTACTCTTAGTCATTGTTGATTAATCATCTCTAACATCTTCAAATACAAAACATCTTGAAACCAGGCGTTGGAAATTCCTCCAAGGTTTTCAACAGAATCTATTAATTACAACACACTTCATCTCTAACATCTTCAAATACAAACACCTTGCAACCAAGCGTTAGTAATCCCTCCAAGGTTTTCAACGAAATTTCTTGCAACCAAATAATCCCAACGAGAATTATTAGCACCTTAACAACGTAAAATTTTGCGGTTCTAAAAAGTACGTGTCGCGCCCCCCTTTTTCCTCGCACAGGTCAAGTGCGGAGAGATCGGGTTTATGAAATTCTGGACAACTCCTTAAAGGAAGAGTCGCCACCTAACGATTTTGTGGTGCATTAGGGCACCTAGAGTAGATAACTCATGAACTAGTTTGCATTACCAGAGATTGGGTAAGGGCGTGAAGTTATCCTAAGTGGAAGGTGTTAGGGACCCCTCAAGATCCACAACTGTTGGTCCCAGCCAAGAATTTTTGTGAATTTGGACGGTAAACAAATAGCAAGTAAGGTTCATATAAGAGGGGATTTCAAACAAGTATAAAAATCTTTAAAAGGTTTTTGGGAAAAAACATCAGAGTAAAAACATTTGGAAAGGATTGTCCTAGGTTTAAAGTAATACGGATCACATCAATGCAATACCCCATCATATCCGTATTCTACCGTTCCCACCACGCAAAGGTATTTAAAACGCGTGCCTTGGTCACGAAAGCTTATTGCGTGCTATTGCCCTCCCCGTTCTATAAGTCCCGGAGGTTGTTTAGGACTACTAAATCCTACAAGGTGGGTACTAGGCTAAACCCATAAGTTTTAAAGGATAAACTCTAGGCGACAAGTCGAGAAACAATTAGGAATTGCACATAAAGGATTCACATAGACAGATAGGGGGCTCATATATCCCTCCACAAATAAACACATAAATAGCACGTCTCAAACACAATAAGGGTCTCAAGGTCAGAACTTAAAACAGGCAATTTGTGTGTCAAAACAACAGGTTTAAACGAGCTTTTAACAAAGGGAATATTTTGAAAATAACTCAGTAATAAAGCAGGGATAAAACAGAGTAGTTTGAAGACAGAATATGATTTAAAATAAACAGAGAGATTTACAGAAAGGAGTGACTGATTTTGGAAACCTAGTAGTTCCAAAATAGAGCAGGAGTCAGCGGTTTAAATGAATTTTAGTAAGAAGTGAATGAATAATTTCAGAAACCAATAATTTTGAAAGCAGAGCAGGGACTTTAAATAAACAGAATGATTTGTACGTGTTTCGAAAAAAGGTGAATGGTTTTAAAAATTAAGCAATTTATAGGCAAAGCATGAGTTGAGGATGGTAACAAACAACAAAGTCTAAAGGATTTCAGAAGAAAGGGCCGATTGGTTTTAAGACCACTTTTTAATACAGGCAAGACATAAAACAATTGATTTTGGTTTTAATAGGTATTAGGCCTAAGGTTTGCCTAGGCTTCCGTATATATACTGATTATGCACACATTGATTATGAGTCCTGAAGCATGATTTCTAGATGCAAATGCAGAAGCAGTATCACTACGACACATTTTATTATAGTTATTAGCTGTGAGCAGGATTTCTAAAATAAACATGAGAATAGCAGAGATGCTGAAGTAAACAACCTAAACAGGGTTTCTATTGCATGTCCTAAGCATGATGCTATTGCGCACATAGGTAAACAAATCCTATAGTCATTATTTCTACCCATAACTATCTAAGCATGCATGATCCCCTCCCATAATTACTATCCAGCCCCAAATATTTATTTACAGATTATTACAAACCAGGGATAATAAATTACATTACTGAAAGGAAAATAAAAAGCTACTTCTATAGGGAGCCTTCAATCAGGCCCATATCTCCCAACCTCAATCCTTTTGAGTTTCACAACCTTTCATGGTCCGGGTGAGGCAAAGCTCCCTAGGGCCCCAATGGATCCCTGGCCAATACCAACACCCAAACATAGTTACCAAAGTTGAGCAAGTGCAGTGTGGAATTGCCAGCCTTCTGTGTCAGAGTTCAATGGGTACTCAGAGGCACCCCAGGAAGTGCTCACACGAAGGGGGTAGAATCTAAATTTCTAAGAGTAGTGAGATGTGCTAGAAGGAGAGAAAAGTTTGTAGTTGAACAGAGTTTACAAAAACTGGAGAGTTGTTTTGAAAGATTAGCTTTTGAAAAACAACAGAAGTATTAATCCCAACAAAGAGTTCAACAGTGTAGAATTGCACACAAGGATAATGGGGTAAGGGGACAAGTAGGTCACATAATAACAAAGGAGATCCATAGACTTAAGAAACTCATTTAAGCATAGTTACACAAATCAAAGAAGCTCAGGGGACCAAGAAATGGCCAATTTTAGACATGATAATAGACATCAACAGAATACAGTTATAACTGGTAAAATTAGGAGTAAACAATAGTCATATGAGCATCACTAACTCAACATGTAAGTCAGAAAGAGATAAATCATGATGAGTACTAACAGATAAACAAAAAGATTCACTTGCATGTTGAGCAGTAGAAGCATAAGTAGAAGAAAATCAGGAAGATAACAAACTGAAACAATCATAAGCACATTGGTTTGAGACTTGTAAATTAATTAGAACATACCAGTGATGAGAGAGCAAAGCAGAATGCAAAAAGCAAAGTGAGAATACAATGTTAGCCTTGGCTTTCAATCGGCTAACAATAGACATGAGCGGAGAGAACAGTAATAGAGTTAAGAGAAAAGAGAGAGTTCTAGCACAAGAGAGAGAGCAGAGAGAATAGTATTGATGTGTCTTTACAATGAAAGAGCAGGAGTATATATAGTTGAAAAGCAAGTAGTAAATAAGGTAAAAATCAAAGTCAAGTAGTAATTAAGGGGACTCGGAATCAATTAGTGTAAAATCAGCAAAGATACTCCCTTAAATGAAGGAGTCGAGTTCAAACTGTATTAACATACAGAAAATAAGGAAAGGAATCAGCTGAGAAGCTGATTTAATCATATAAGGAACAATTATAGAATAGAGCATGCGATTAGGACTAGGTACAAAATATACCAATTAAGGAAAGTGTATATTAATTAATTCGACAACATGTTTATTCGCAGAAAATAAGGCATAATATAGTTTAATTCTATAAGTCAGTCAAGGAAATTTTGAGTGAGATTCAAATCACAGGGAACCAGTGTCAATCAAAGGAAAATATCACAAATTTAAGGAAAACTAGGAATCAGTAAAGAATACCAACAAAACACTAATCCCAGAGATTCAAAATAGTAAAACGATACTGAAAGAACACATGGCAAACATCAGAATCCCTAATCACTTAATTAGGGATTCGTATCGAAAAAAATAACAGATAATTAAAGGAACCATTCATACAAGCATGGTTTAGGCAGAGATGACAAGGAATCAGAAACCCTAACATCATTTAGAGCAAGAAATCACGAGCACACATAGAATATACATGCAAGCACAGTAGTCGTATTAGAACAAGTTAACCATATTGCAACAATACTCAGACTCATAGAGTGAACCCATAAATTTAGGGGTTTTAACAAAAATGACTCAAACAAAAGGAGAACGGTTCCAATAATGCTCAAACATAATAAAATCACGAAATAATACTAAGAAATTAGCAAGAAACTATTTTTGTAAAGGATTTTAAAACCCTAGTTATAAAAAGATGAGAAATCGTTTAGGAAACTGAGAGATTTTTAAAGAAAACAAGAAAAGAACTAGCAATATATATGGATTTGTTACAGATCTAAAAAGATCGGAAGGTTCAAAATTAGGGTTTCATAAGAAACCAAAGAAAGTAGAAGAACCTGCCGTGAAACTCAGGGATAGTGGTGGTTATGGCATAATCGTGTCAAAACCCCACCGGAGAGAGCCGGAAAACCACCCAAGCAGGAACCCCAGTAACCGTGCGGCATCGTTGGAAACATTGAACGCTTCAGAGATGAAGTAACCAGAGAAAGGAGGCGTCATGGAGGCTGGTGGTCGAAAGGAGAGAGGTCGGAGGTGGTCGGAGAGTAGATGAACTTTATCGGAGAAGGAGGTGAACCAGAAGGTTCTAGAGAGAATTAGGAGGGAAAGAGACGAGAAGAGAGAGGGTCGGTCTCAGAAGAATGAGAGGGGTCTGGGGGGGTAGGTGAGGGGTTAATTAAGGAAAGAATTAATCTAGGTCGTTGATCTCATTTGATCAACGACTCAGATTTAATCAGGGGTTGGGGCGAGTTAAATTTCGGATTGGTATGGATCGAATTTGGTTTATGGGTTTGGGTAAATTGGGTTTAGAGATTGGGTTGAAATGTGGCTAGCATTAAAATAGATGTGGCTATATGTTAAATACCCGTAAAATAGATAATTAATTAATTAAAATAGCCAATAATTATACAAAATGAAATTAAGTTAAAATAGGTAAAATTACAGTAACTAACTAATATTAGGTGCAAAAGATGCTTAAGTTTCGCATTAAAATAATATAAAATGTTCAATTGGGCTATAATTGTAAAATTGTTATGATTGAAATTAAATGAGACCCAATTGGCTAATTTGTGAAATAATTTTATTTCACTAGATAAAAAATTTGATTGTAAATAACATACTGAGCAGGGAAATATTTTAAAATTATTTCTAGCATAATTTATGAATTATTTAGATATGAAATATTAAAATAAACAGGAAAATAATTTAATAAAAATATGAAAAAATAGGGAAAGACACTCATTATTACAAAGAGTAATTTTGAGGGCTATATGCAAGTTCGAAAATAATTTGAGAAAAAATTGGGTATCAACAACTGTCCCTCTTTACCCGGGAAGGATGAAAGAGTTGTCGGGTAAAGATATGATGACCAATTTTGACCGAATGGAAATTGTATGAGAAATTTAGGCCACAACCTGGCTTCTGAGCTGCCTACATATCTCTGGTTTTACAGAAATCAGGTCGAATGTAGTTCCGGAATCCTCGGCGAAATATACCGGTGATGTTTCATAAGAACGGACGCAATGTGTGAGGTAAGGTAAAGTAGGAAGGTCTTACGGGGTTGTATCAGAGAACTGGAGCGGTCCGCTCCTGCCTGCCTGGCCGTCCCGGTCGGACTACCTGCAAATAAATAACAAGCGTATATCGTGCATAATATAAACATGATGCCAGTTCCCTTTGGATTATGAATGCTGTCTTTGGACAATTGAGGATGATGTCCTTAGACCATGATGTCCTGGGCCATGAATCGCTTGGTGCGGGATTAGCAGGCTATGTAATAATTTTCTCGGGCCATGCAGATGGTGCCACCGAACCATGGTGCCTTTGAATAATGATTTGCAAATTGAATAAAAGAGATCCTCAGGCCATGAAATGATGTTCTGGGGCCATGAAGATGGTGCCTCCGAACGATGACGCCTTTGGACAAGTTGGCGATATTTCAGCCCATGAAGAATGCAGTGGTATCATGCTAACAAGACAAAGTTTAGTTTTGCAATTTGTGAAAGAAAAGAGGGGCAGATCTTAGCCTGAGAGAAGCATAAATAAGTAACACCACGAAAGGTGGTTGCTTTGAAGAGGTAGATATGAGCTTTATGCAATGAAGTAAAATGCAGGGGAGGTAGCGTAGAACCTCGAAAGGCAGAATAGTATCCTTATGCAGTGCAGGAAATAAAATGCAGGGGAGGTAGCGTAGAACCTCGGAAGGCAGAATGGTAGCCTTATGCAGTGCAGGAAATAAAATGCAGGGGAGGTAGCGTAGAACCTCGGAAGGCAGAATGATAGACTTATGCAGTGCAGGAAATAAATGCAGGGGAGGTAGCGTAGAAAATCGGAAGGCAGAATGGTAGCCTTATGCAATGCAGAAAATAAAATGCAGGGGAGGTAGCGTAAAACCTCGGAAGGCAGAATGGTAGCCTTATGCAATGCAGGAATAAACGACAGTAAGAGTTCTTAGTTGATGATAAACTGTGGTGATAAGCGTTGTTTGTGATGATAGTAAGTTTCGGTATGTGCGACGAGTTTGAGAGCGTGTCCTTAAGAAATATGCATCTTGCGAAGATAGTAATGTGTTCTGGGATTTTGCCGTCTTTGTGCCTGCATCCAAAGAAAAATTGTGAGTTCTGTAAATGGGAAGGTTAGTTCGCATCCCCACTGGCTCGGCTCGGCTCGGCCTGTCTGCTTGATAACGAGGACTTTGTTGTTCATATCATAGGGGTAGCGTTGCTAAACAAGTTGTCTTTTTTTTTTTTGAGAAAGCAAATATGCATGGTTTTATAAAAATATAACATATAATTTAAGTAATTTCTTTGGATGAACCGACGACCACGACGCGGTTCAAGGCATTGCAACCTCTCTTGCTATGGAATTTTGAGGGTCCTCCTCAAAATTCTGCCCCAGTTTGATGGGTGAATGCTTCTGGCTGTTGCTTGCGCGGTGCTCGGCTGCATTTGCTTCGAAATTTTGAGGTCCCTCCTCAAAATTCTGCCCCAGTTTGATGGGTGAATGCTTCTGGCTGTTGCTTGCGCGGTGCTCGGCTGCATTTGCTTCGAAATTTTGAGGTCCCTCCTCAAAATTCTACCCCAGTTTCCATTCGTGGGGAAATGAAACTTTTATTAAAATGTGACCGAATCCATAAGGCTGCCTACATATCCCCTCTTAAACAGGAATCAGGTCAGGCGTAGTTCAATTTACAACATTTGACAAAAGCATGAAAGTTACACATAGTAGGGCTTGACTGCATCTAAGTTGATTGGCTTTGGACAGATTTCTCCATCCATTTCTGCAAGTATGAGTGCTCCTCCTGTCAACACTCGGCGAACCATGTACGGGCCTTGCCAATTGGGAGAGAACTTCCCTTTTGCTTCATCTTGGTGAGGAAAGATCTTCTTTAACACCAGCTGCCCCGGTGTGAATCATCTCGGCTTGACTTTCTTGTTGAAGGCTCTGGTCATTCTGTTCTGATATAGCTGACCATGACAAACTGCGTTCATTCTTTTTCCGTCTATGAGGTCCAATTGCTCATAACGGCTTCGTACCCACTCTACATCGAGTTCGGCTTCTTGTATGATTCTCAGGGATGGAATTTCGACCTCGGCAGGAATAACGACTTCGATACCATAAACCAACATGTAAGGAGTTTCCCCAGTTGATGTGCGGACTGTGGTGCGGTATCCCAGTAAGGCGAATGACAACTTCTCATGCCATTTCTTGTGCTTCTCTATCATCTTTCTGAATATCTTCTTGATATTCTTGTTGGAGACCTCAACGGCTCCATTCATCTGAGGTCTGTATGCTGTGGAATTCTTGTGTTTGACCTTGAAGGTTTCACACATGGCTCTCATCAGGTCACTGTTTAGGTTGGAACCATTGTCGGTAATGATTGACTCTGGTACTCTAAATCGACAAACTATGAGGTCGCGGACAAAGTCGGCCAAGACTTTCTTAGTAACTGCTTTGTAAGAGGCTGATTCGACCCATTTGGTAAAGTAATCAATGGAAACCAGAATAAACCTGTGTCCGTTGGAGGCGGCAAGCTCGATTGGTCCAATAACATCCATGCCCCAGGCGGCGAACGACCATGGTGAACTTGTTGCATTAATCTCACTCGGAGGTACCTTTATCATATCCCCATGCATCTGACAATGGTGGCACTTCCGGACATACTAGAGCAATCCATTTCCATGGTCATCCAGAAATAACCGGCCCGAAGTATCTTCTTTTCTAGAACGAAACCATTCATATGAGGACCGCATGTACCAACATGTATCTCCTCCAATAGCTTTGTTGCTTATTTTGCTTCGACACACCTTAGTAAACCCAAATCAGGAGTCCTCCTATACAGGATCCCTCCGCTGTGAAAGAAATTGTTTGACAACCTTCGAAGTGTGTGTTTCTGAGTAGCGTTTGCAAGTTCTGGATATTCTCCCTTTGCTAAGTACTCCTTGATATCATGAAACCAAGGCTTTCCGTCTGCTTGTTCTTCAACATGGGCGCAATAGGCTGGCTGATTGTGGATCCCCACTGGGATGGGATCGATGAAATTCTTGTCTGGATGTTGGATCATAGATGACAAGGTAGCCAATGCATTAGCGAACTCATTCTGGATTCTGGGGACGTGCCGGAACTCTATCTTTGTGAACCTCTTTCCCAACTCCTGTACACGATGTAGATATGGCAGTATCTTGGAATTCTTGGTTACCCATTCTCCTTGTACTTGGTGTATCAATAGGTCTGAATCACCAATCACTAATAACTCTTGAACGTTCATGTTGATGGCCAAGTTGAGCCCCAAGATGCAGGCCTCATATTCAACCATGTTGTTGGTGCAGGGGAACCTAAGTTTGGCGGATACTGGATAGTGCTGACTGGTTTCTGATATTAAGATTACCCCAATACCTACGCCTTTAAAGTTTGCGGCTCCATCAAAGAACATCCTCCAACCATCGTAGGATTCTGCAATGTCCTCTCCTACGAATGACACTTCTTCATCGGGAAAATATGTTTTTAATGGTTCGTATTTCCCGTCCACAGGATTTTCAGCGAGATGATCTGCTAATGCTTGTCCCTTGACCGCCTTCTGAGTCACGTAAATAATGTCGAACTCACTTAACAGGATTTTCCATTTGGCCAGTTTTCCATTGGGCATGGACTTCTGAAAAATGTATTTCAACGGATCCACCCTTGATATGAGGTACGTTGTGTATGCACAGAAATAGTGCCTCAACTTTTGTGAGACCCAAGTCAGAGCACATCAAGTGCATTTCAATAAGAAGTATCGGGCTTCATATGGAATGAATTTCTTGCTAAGATAGTAAACTGCTCTTTCCTTCATGTTTCATCATGTTTCCCAAGAACGCAATCGAAAGCTCCATCTAACACAGCAAGGTAAAGTAACAGAGGTCTACCTGGATCGGGTGGTACCAGGACTGGTGGTGTTGAGAGGTACTCCTTGATTCTATCGAAGGACTTTTGACAATCCTCAGTCCATTTGGTTGCAGCATCCTTTCTCAACATTTTGAAGATCGGTTCACAAATTACAGTAGACTAGGCTATGAACCGGCTGATGTAATTGAGCCTCCCTAGGAAACTCATAACATCCTTCTTGTTCTTTGGTGGCGGCAATTCTTGGATGCCTTTGACCTTTGATGGATCCGGTTCTATTCCTCGGCGACTGATGATGAACCCTAGTAACTTGCCAGTAGGAACCCCGAATGCACACTTTGCAGGGTTAAGTTTCAAATTGTACTTCCTTAACCTGTTGAAGAACTTCCTCAGATCTTCCATATGGTCAGTGGCTTTCCTTAATTTGATGATGACATCATCCACATATACCTCGATCTCCTTGTGAATCATATCGTAGAATATAGTAGTCATGGCCCTCATGTAGGTGGCCCCTGCATTCTTCAGACCGAATGGCATCATCTTGTAACAATACACTCCCCATGGCGTAACGAATGCCGTTTTCTCAGCATCTTCCTCGTCCATCCAAATCGGATGGTAGCCAGTGAAACAATCTACAAAGGACTGCAGCTCATGCTTGGCGCAGTTGCCAATTAGGATGTGTATATTTGGCAAAGGGAAGTCATCCTTCGGACTGGCCCGGTTGAGATCCCGGTAGTCGACACAGACTCTAACCTTCCCATCTTTCTTTGGCACATGCACAATGTTGGCTAACCATGTCGGGTATTCAACCACCCGGAGAACCCTGGCGTTGATCTACTTGGTGACCTCTTCTTTGATTTTCAAGCTCATGTCTAGTTTGAACTTCCTGAGCTTTTGCTTCACTGGTGGGCATGTCGGATCGGTTGGCAACTTGTGGGCCACAATAGATGTACTGAGGCCAGTCATATCATCATACGACCAGGCGAATATGTCCTTATATTATTTTAAAAAATCTGTATATTCCTCATTTTCTAATGGCGACAGATGAACGCTGATGCGTATTTCATTGACGTTCTCTACGTTTCCCAGGTTGACAACCTCAGTATCGTCCAAGTTAGACTTAGGTCTATTCTCAAAGTTCTCGACCTCTTTTACAATATCCTCAGGTATATCATCCTCGTCTGAATCGGAATCTGTTTATTGCATTGCCTCGTTGCATGTCACAGTCGTCGGTTCATCAAGATAAGTAATAGTAATGCCGTGTAAATAAAGCAATGGGGAGGAAAATAGTAGCAAGTAAATATACGATTTATAGAGAAACTGCAAATGCTTTGATAAATTGAATAATCATTTGAACATAGGAGCTCTTTCTTGCAGAAATTAAAAATGCGAGAAGGAAGAATTTTTTTTTAAATAAATAAGTTGTAAATAAATGCTTGTTTTGTTAGCCTTGCTACCCTGAGGCTCGATGGGTTTTGGTCGCCCTGACAGACCAATTCTTAAGATATGATCCTCTGCTCACAACCTGTATGGAAGGGCCTTCCTCCCCCCTCTTCAAGAATGACACACCAGTCCATGTCCTCATCGTCCAAAAATAAATCCCTCATTGCCGCTAACGCTTCCTCTTCGTCCGTACCGTAGATGATATCAGCTTGCTGGAAAGTTTGTTCTAAGTGAGGTATTGGCTGCTCCAATGAGTAGTAGGGATTGCGCCATGGTGGAGACCAATCCTTGAATTTCTTCCAAGTGTACTCATACCCTAGCCCGAAAGAGGTACCGTGCTTCTTGAGTGTTATTGGCATCATTATTCCTTGGAGATTTTTACCGATCCCTTTGCCTAGCTCGTATCCTTTCCAGTTCAAGATGCTCTCGATTTTACTGTCCCACCATTTATCCTTATCAATGCCGTTAACTCGTTCAATGTTGTGGTATATTTCTCCACCCAGCTTCCTTCTCCCCTCAGTGACCAAAAAAAGTCCGGCGACCATAGATATGGTTGCTAACGTCGCCATCAATGACTACCTCTTGATGATTCCATTCAAACTTCAACGCTTGATGTAGGGTTGATGCCACGGCCCCAGCGGCGTGTATCCAAGGTTGCCCTAACAGCAAGTTGTAGGATGCGGGCACGTCCATCACCTGGAAGTCTACATCGAACCAGGTGGGTCCCATCTATAAGCACAAGGTGATTTCTCCCATAGTGGACCTCTGTGAACCATCGAAGACCTTTACATTGATCTCTCCTTCTTTTATATCATGTAGACTTTTGCCCATTTTCTTGACTGTGATCAGCGGACAAATGTTGAGGCTAGAACCCCCATCAATTAAGATCCTTGTAATGAAGTGGTCCTCACATTGCACAGTGATATGCAGTGCTATATTATGCCCTAACCCCTCGGGTGGCAACTCGTCTTCATGGAAAGTAATCTTGTGGCTTTCCAGAACCTGGCCCCCCATGTTTTCCATCTCCCCGCTAGTGATATTTTTTGGTACATATGCCTCACTCATCACTCTCAGCAAGGCGCGTCTCAAAATTCTGTAATAGAGAGAGGATAGATATCTGAGCTGGTGTCTTGTTCAATTGGTCGAGGATTGAGTACTCTTTGGCTTGGATCTTTCTCCAATGATTGTCTGAACCTGTCTCAATGGTGGGAGGATGGTTGGTGCTATGCTTGATAGATTCAGCCAAATGTTCAGGGGTATAAACTCTGCTAGTTCTGGTCATACCCTGTGCATTAATGGCTTCCTCAGACTTGCTTTTACCCTTTCTCCTTGCTTCAGTTGTGTAGTCCCATGGGATGGAGTTTGAGTAAAAGAGTGGAGTTGTTGACATTGCCACTGGAATCGGCATGGTCATCCTCATTCCCACCGGAGTATATGTTATAGGTGGCTGGACTGCTACTTCGAGTGGCCGTACAAACTCAACTTCGATCAGCACTAGGGCCTTTTCCTTTGTGGGCGGTCTCGATTCAAACTCGAGTGGGATGGACATGTTTACCTCAGTATCCCCGGATGGCTTCATCTAACCACAATTGGGTTGAGAGTAATTGCGGGCTTCTTGGGATCACCCTCTGCAATCAGCCCAATTGATCCCTCAGGATCCCAATCATCATCTTCTTCAATCATATGG
>ML424799.1:0-23909 GCA_005239525.1 Nicotiana knightiana
GGTTGGAGAAGTTTCTTCCATCACTGATATCTCTTAATCAATCAGGATTTATGAAGGGTAGGACTATATTTGAAAACATCCTATTGACGCAAAAGATAGTGACAGATATAAGGCTAAGGGGTAAGCCAGCTAATGTGGTAATTACTTTAGATATGGCTAAGGCTTATGAAAGGGTCTTATGGAAATATTTCCTTCATGTGTTGAGAAGGATGGGGTTCTCAGAACACTTCATTAACATGGTTTGGAATCTGGTGTCAAACAATTGGAATTCTGTATTGGTGAATGGACAAGCGTCAGGATTTTTCAAGTCTACTAGAGGTGTGAAACAAGGTGATCCCTTGTCTCTAGACTTGTTCATATTGTCGGCTGTGGTGTTATCAAGATCATTGAACAAACTGTTTGAGGATAAATCCTTTGTGGGATTTGGAATGCCTAAATGGTCAGATCCTTTGAATCATCTAGCTTATGCTGATGATACTATTATATTTGCATCTGCTCATCCTCCTTCTTTGAGAAAAATAATAAAACTATTGGGAGATTATGAGAAAGTGTCTGATCAGATGATAAACAAAGCTAAGAGTTCCTAGTACATGCATGCTAAGGTGGGTCATGGAATTTCACAAGCAGTGGGGGTATTACTGGTTTCACACGAGGTAAATTCACTTTTACATACCTTGGATGCCCTATTTTCTATACTAGAAGGAGAAAGGAATACTATGATGATCTTATCAAGAAGGCTAAAGATAAGCTACACTCATGTAAAGGCAAGTTTTTATCATTTGGGGGTAAAGCAACACTTATTTCTAGTGTATCGCAAAGCATACCAGTTCATATGCTCTCAGTTCTGGACCCTCCAAAGAACATTATAGAACATCTCCATAAGTTTTTTGCAAGATTTTTCTAGAGCACAAAGGAGGAGGGAAGAAGCAGGCACTGGGCTTCTTGGAAAAACCTATGTCTACCTAAAGAAGAAGGGGAATTGGGTTTCAGATCCCTACATGATGTCTCTAAGGAATTTTTTGCTAAGCTTTGGTGGAGGTTTAGAACTACAAAGTCACTATGGTCCAACTTCATGTGGAACAAATATTGTAAGAAGGAGCTGCCTACAGTAGTTCAGTTTAGAGAAGGATCCCATGTTTGGAGGAAAATGCTGAATGCTAGGGAGGATGTTGAGCATGAGATTCTATGGGAGTTGAATAGTGGAACAACAAATATGGCATGAGAATTGGACAGGTTTGGGAGCACCATATCGTGTACTTCCAGAAGATTTTCATATCAATAAAGATCTTCAAGATGTATCATAATTAACTCAGAAAGGAACATGGAATGAGGAGCTACTGGTGCAAAACTTTACAGAGGAAATTTTTAAACATGTAAAGTCCAATGTACATTATGAGGGATGCGAGGAACAATGGGATAACCCATACTGGATGACAACCCCATCGGGTAAGTTCAGTGTGAGTAGTGCTTGGTAGATTCTAAGACATAGATCTAATCCTTAAAATTAATTCAAGCATGTGTGGATAAAAGGATTACCATTTAAGGTTTCTTTTTTCTTATGGAGACTGTGGAGGGGGAAAATTGCTACTGATGACACTTGGAGAAGACAAGGGCAGATTGTGGTGTCTAAATGCTGGTGTTGTCAACAGCCACAAGAGGAAACCATTNTCAGCTACTATTACTTGGGAACTTTGGAAGAAGAGAAATGCAGGAAAACATGGAGGTTCAGTTTCTACACACAGGGTGATCCATGAAGTAAATAGAACATTACATTACTTGGCAAGGGTGAGGTATGGTTGGTTACCTAATATTCCTTTGTTATGTCCATATATGATACAATACTTTGAAAGATACATGCCTGTTATAATTACAAGAAGAGTCACATAGCAGCGTCCTTTCCAAGGGTGGTACAAATGCAATACAGATGGGGCATCAAGGGTTAATCCAGGTCCTAGCTCACTAGGATTCTGTGTGAGGAATGATGAAGGGTATCTAGTTTATGCAAAGGCAGTCGACCTAGGGGAGAAAACAAATGTAGTAGCAGAAGCTAAGGCCATTGTTCAAGGGCTGGAATATTGTGTAGAACATAACCTTCATCCCCTCATCTTGGATATAGATTCATTGGTGATGAAGAAGGTGATTGAAGGGGAATGGGATCCTCCATGGGCTATTGTTCAGGCTGTGAAGAGGATCAAGGAGATGAAGGACAACTTCATTGTGATCTTCCAGCATGTGTTCAGAGAAGGAAACTCAGTGGCAGATTTTATAGCTAACATTATTTTTTCCTTTGCAGGTACATCTGAATTTCACTCATTTTCTGAACTGCCTTGTGCAGGGAGGAGTTTAATCAATCTTGACAAATCCCAAATTCCTAATCTTAGGGTCAGAATAGCAAAGAGGAGAGCACCAGATTAATGGTATCATATGAATTGTTTATGCACCTACCTGCTTATCTCTTTTGGTTTGTGTTGCATTGTGTGTTATTAGGGTACATGTCAGGGGTATTAGCATGGTTACATGCTCATTCTATCAGTATCTTGATAGTTCACAAAATTTATAGGAGAAATAGGTTATGGATGGTGCATCATTACACTGTCATGGGAAGCTCAAATGTGGAAAATTGTCTGAACTTGGTAAGTCTCTGGAGCTTAGTATTGCACTTCCCAGTGGTATTAGCATGGTTTCATGCTCAATCTGGGGGTGTGATGCCAATGTACTGAAAAGGCCATGCATCAATAGTTATGGCACCTCAGCACACTACCCAGGCACCTTCAGCACACTACTCAGACCACTTCAGCACACCACTCAGACTACTTCAGCATAATTCAGCACACTTCGGCACACTTCAGCACACTTTAGCGGACTACTTTAGCACACTTCAGCAGACTACTTCAGCACAATACTCAGACCACTTCAGCACACCACTCAGACTACTTCAGCATAAGTCAGCACACTTCAACACACTTCAACACAATTTAGTAGACTACTTCAGCACACTTCAGTAGCCTACTTCAACAATAATCAACACACTTCAGCATGCTTCAGCACACTTCAGCAGACTACTTCAGCACACTTCAGCAGACTACTTCAGCACAATGCATCACACTTTATCATACTTTAGCACACTGCAGCAGACAACTTCAACACACTTCAGCAGAATTCTTCAGCAAACTACTTCAGCACACTTCAGCCCACTTCAGCATATTGGGTTTGTTTTAAATTGTGTGTTCTTAGGGTACATTGGAAGTATCTTGATAGTGCACATGAGTTATATGAGAAACAGGTTATGGATGGTGCAACATTATATTGTGATGAGAAGTCCAAATGTGAAAAATCTAGCTGATCTTGAGCTTATAAGTTTCTGGACATTGGTATTGCCCTTCCCAGTGGTATTAGCATGGTTTCATGCTCAATCTGGGGGTGTGATGACAATGTGTAGAGCAAGCCATACTAAGGAAGATGATTTTGATGGATTAGAGCTCATTAGATCAATCGATTGGTGTAGTTATTTGGAGTCCACATTTGCCTTTGGAATGCATACCCTGGCGCCTGGTGAGAGCTTTAGAGGTGCTACTTAGTATTTGCTATTGGCCTTTGGATTTACTTACATTGTCAGGAGATTGAATCTTTCAGCTTTGCATGTTTTAATAGTTGGTAATCTATGCTAGTAGCTTAGTACATTTTAGATTTTATTTGGGACTTCTTGTAATTTTTGGACCCTATTTTTGGGATTTTTTATATATATATTAGCCACTAGACTGCATGTCTAGTGGTATATTTTCAAAAAAAAAAAAAATTAAGTCGGCTAGGGCAAACTTTAACTTAGATAACTACTTATTTAAGCAGAGAAAGAGAGGGAGGGAGTACCTAGTTAGGTTAGAACAAATTTGTCAGATTTGGTTGACTCGCCGGACTTTGGCTGGATTACGGCAGGGTTCGGACATGATCCAAACCCACATAAATCAATTTCTCTTGTCAAAAGCTATTGACTCATGTAGGTTTGAGCCGTTGACTCCTTCGAAATCGACCAGTGAGAGATTTTTAGGGTTTCAGATTTTTCGATCCAAAATTACTTTATTTTGGTGGGGTTTCTAAGGTAAATAGATGAGAGATTGGGGTTGAGGGGAGGAAGGGAATTGTCTGGTGAAATTTTGGGGTGCTTTGGAGTTGTTCTGCCGCCGGCAAGCAATTTTCGGGAGACGGAGAACGGTGGTGGACTGCGGAAGGAACTCGGTGAGGAAAGAGAGGAGGGAGATCGGTTGGGAGGTGTTGGGATGGGTTCTTAGGGGTAGGGGGACTGGTTAGGACATTTATATATTATAGGGGTGTGGAGTTGTGAGTCGTTGGATCAAAAGGATCTAACGGCTGGGATCAGTGAGGGGTAAAACGGGGTCGCTTGGTTTAGTGGGGGATTTGGACAGGTTTAGTGTTTGGGATGGGTGTGTTTGGGTGTTAGGGAGAAGGACTTGGGCCTGGTTTAGAATGGCCCAGTTCGATTTTTTTAGACAACTTAGGCTAGTTAATTAAATAACTAAATCAATTAAAATTGTAAAATTAGTTTTAACTTAGTTTCATCTAATTATAATTTAATTAATGAGTTAATTAAAAGTGAAACCATTCATATAATACCCATAATTACTTAAAGAACTAATTTTGTAATTTTCTTAGTAAAATTATTAAATTAGGCAATTAAGTATTATATTAAACTAAAAACCTATTTATGCAAGATAAATAAAAATTTAAAATATTTGTTATTATTTATTATTTTTATAAATTTTTAAAAGATGAATTATGACCATACAATGCAAATAATTCACAAATAAATACTTAAATTCAACAAAATCTATAAAATTAAATTATTTATTAAATTTTGTAGGAGTATGTAATAGGTGAAAAATTACATGCTCACAGCTGCCCCTCTTTGCTCGGAAACACGAAGAGTTTTTAGGCAAGGACAAAGTGAGCAGTTATGAACATCTTTTACCCATTCAAATACTCCATGAGAAGCGCTTTTGAAAAGTTTGACCGAACCTCGCTCCAAAGGTTGCCTACATATCCCTAGCTATAAAGGAATCAGGTCAGTGTAGTTTTGGGAGTTTTGGTAGCTGGGACTACCGGGTAACTGTGATTTCACTGCGGCTATTGCTGTTGTTATCGTAGTTGAGCTCCTTATTACACCGAAGTAGCAAAATGAAAAAGACTAATTAAGCCTATCAGCTACCAGTTACAAGATCCCAATCTTTATACTCTAAGGCTTGGTCTTGAGTCTTGGCTTTTGCTGACTCTGACCTGGATCTTGACGCTTGTTAGCCACAGATTTTAGTTTCATCTTCTCGTCTTTCGGGTCAAGGCGGAACAGATGACTCTAATCTCGTCCTGAGCAATCCACGTCCCCACTTCCATACTTTGGGTTCGGCCTTCTCTTTTCTCCTTTTCTTTTATTCTGGATCGAAAGTTCTTCTTTTGTTCGTCTCGAATCCGTTGTCCTAAATTGCAATCTGCGCAAAATCAAGAACAAACGAACAAAATTTTCTGGCCCAGTTTTCAGTACAAAAATTTCGTGACTTATTGTAATACAATCTATGCCACTTTATTATTGAAAGCAATGAAAGGTCGAGAATGGTGTACCCGGAGTGAATGTAGACTAAGGGTTGATACCCTATGTCTAAAAGTAAAATCATTTAGGGATTCGAGACCCTATGTTGGAAAAGATCGACAGGTTATGCTATCATCAGGAAAAGATTACTAGGTTATGCCGGCATCAGGAAAAGATCAACAGGTTGTGCTGTTGTCAGGAAAAGGATCACCAGGTTATGCAGGTGTAAAAAAAAAAGATGACCAGGTTATGCTGACGTCTGGAAAAGATCTACAGGTTATGCTGTTGTCAAGAAAAAAGATCACCAGGTTATGATGGCGTCTGGAAAAGATCAACAGCTTATGTTGTTGTCAGAAAAAAGATCACCAGGTTATGCTGGCGTTTGAAAAGATCAACAGGTTATGCTGTTGTTAGGCAAAAGGATCACCAGGTTATGCCGGCGTCTGGAAAAGATCAACAGGTTATGCTGTTGTCAGGAAAAGAGATCACCAGGTTATGTTGGCGTCTGGAAATGATCATTAGGTTATGGTGTTGTCAGGAAAAAAGATCACCAAGTTATGCTGGCGTCTGGAAAAGATCAACACGTTATGCTATTGTTAGGCAAAAAGATCACCAGGTTATGGTGGCGTCTAGAAAAGATCAACAGGTTATGTTGTTGTCAAGAAAAAGATCACCAAGTTATGCTTGCGTCTGGAAAAGATCAACAGGTTATGTTGTTGTCAGGAAAAGATCACCAGGTTATGCTGGTGTCGGGAGAAGATCAACAGGTTATGCTGTTGTCAGGGAAAGATTACCAGGTTACGCTGGCGTCAGGAAAAGATCAACAGGTTATTCTGTTGTTAGGAAAAGATCACTACGTTATGTTGGTGTCGGGAAAAGATCAACAGGTTATGCTGTTGTCAAGAAAAATATCACCAGGTTATGCAGGTGTCGGGAGAAGATCAACAGGTTATGCTGTTGTCAAGAAAAGATCACCAGGTTATGTTGGCATTAGGAAAAGATCAATGTTATTGTCAGGAAAAGATCACCAGGTTATCTGGTGTCGGGATAAGATCAACAGGTTATGTTGTTGTCAAGAAAAAGGTTAACAGGTTATGTTGTTGTTAGTAAAAAGATCAACAGGTTATGCTGTTTTCAAGGAAAGATCACCAGGTTATGCTTGCGTTAACTAGGGAGTGGGACCCTATGTTGGAAAAATCATCGGGTTATGCCGGCATCAACTAGGGAGTGGGACCCTATGTTGGCATCAACTAAGGAGTAGAATATCCTAGGTTTGACAAGGTGTAGCCAGGGATTGGAGGCCCTATACTACTTTAGGTTTGAATTGTTTTCAACATCATTTCTTCCTCTTACTTTTAATAATTTTCAGGAAGTGAGTGAATGCGGGAAGGAATTTTTAGAGGAAACTCCCTTTTTGGAGTTGTCGCTGCAGAGCCACTTCTAGCCCTTGCGCAATTTCCTCTTGGGTTGCACCTGCTTCTTGCAAGGTTGCCTTAGGGTTACACCTATTCCCTTCAAACAAAGAAAAATTTGTCAGTTTGAAACGGTGGTTGGATTTGCGGCCTTGATTTTCAGCCACTTGATTTCGGCCCGTCCTTTTGACGAAGATCTCAACTGCTGCTTGCTGGGGGTTGATTTCATTTCTAACCTTGGAGACCCTAGCCTTTTGAAACTTTGCCATGGCGTTTGGTCGCGTGGGGTCCAACATTTTTGACTTTGTTTTGCCTTTGTTTGCCTTTCATTTCTGACTTTTCCTCCAACTTTAACTTTAGAGCATTTGGAGTATTTCGGTTTTTCAAACTTTGCCGAGATGGTTAGCCACGTGGGACTCAACCTTTCAACTTCACTCGCCTTTATAGAAACCTCAATTTGATTTTCTCCTTGCAAGGGTTTTGAGTTTGAAGCATCGGCCGCTATGGCCAGTCGAGATCGACTCGATGCTCCCTGACGAGGTTGGATGCCTTTTGGCATATTAGCCCGTGTCAACTGAGAGCCCTGTAAATCAGCTTTGCCATCCTTTCTTTTTCTTACTTTAGGAACATAGTTAAACTGAAAGGGATTGAAAGAAAATAAACAAGAGAATGAGAAATTGTACTTAGACAAGGAATATCCCTTTCGGGGAGAAAGGAGATAAGGACTTATCTGGAGTGTGTGCAGCCTTCAATGAACATGACATGCCTCTTGGGCTGGATTCCCGATCTCTGCAAACCGTCTAACTCTCAAAAATTCATCACAACCATTACTCCGAGATTGAGGAACCTTGCCTCGGACTGTGTCCATGTCAGTGACCCATTATCCTTTTCGATCAGTGGTGCCCTTTGCGGGTTTTCACCATCTAACCTCTCTCATTTCTCATTTCATCGCCTGGTAGTGCTCTTTGCGAGTATTCACTAACAAGACTCTCACTTTCAATTTTCTGCTCACTGTCGCCTCACGGTGCCCGTTTGGGTTATCACAAATAAGACTCTCTAATTTTATTTTTCTCACTTGCTTGCATCAAATCCAAATAATTGTATCCTCCAATTTTTGACATCTCTGCTGATTGATCAGAAAGACTTGAACAAGATTTTGGTGACAAGAATTTGTTTAGAATTACAACTTTGGAACCTTTCAGGCGAAAACATCACCGAACTATCATAACATTTGCCCAGCTTAAATTTTTGGGGAAATGTGGAATTTTATTTTGGTGTGACTGAACCCCAGAGAGAGGCTGCCTATGTATCCTTTCGGAATCAAGTCGAACGTAGTTCAGGGAAACATTTTTGTTTTGTTTTGATTTTTTGATTGATTTTTTTTTTGACTTTGGTTCCAAGGAGGGTGATAAAAGAAGGATAGACGACTCACAAGTGCTTACAAAAGTTGATAGTGTTTGGAGTAGCGAGGATGAAAGCCTTTGTCATTTCAGTCGGGGAGCGCTAACATTACGAAAAGGTCAAACATAATACCTTTTGACTGCATCTGCATTGACAACTGTGTCGGGGTCATTTTCTTCGATGTCCCCTAAGTATAATGCCCCCCCCTTTTGGCAACAAATTCCTTATAATGTATGGACCTTCCCAATTCAGGGCAAATTTTCCTTTCGCCTCTTTATGATGCGGGAGAATACGTATTAGGACGAGTTTCCCAACTTCGAAGTTTCTAGGCCGCGCTTTCTTGTTATAGGCGCATGCCATTCTTTGTTGGTACAACTGCCTGTGACAAACTGCGACCATTCTTTTCTCATCAATCAGGGTTAATTGTTCCTGTCGAGTTTTGACCCATTCATCATCCTCAATTTCAGCTTCAACAATGATCCGAAGAGAGGGAATTTCAACTTCTGCAGGTATTGTGGTGTCGGTGCCATAAACCAATTAATAAAACGTGGCTCCAACCGAGGTGCGCACAGTCGTGCGATATCCCAATAATGCGTAAGGCAATTTCTCGTGCCATTGCCTTGAACTTTGAATCATTTTTCTGAGGATTTTCTTGATGTTTTTATTGGCTGCTTCAACGGCACCATTGGATTTGGGTCGGTAAGGGGTGAAATTACGGTGTGTGATTTTAAACTGTTCACATACCTCCCTCATCAAGTGACTGCTTATATTTGCAGCATTGTCAGTAATGATAGTTTTTGGAATACCAAGATGACAGATAATGTTGGGATGCACAAAGTCCACCACTGCTTTCTTAGTGACGGCTTTGAATGTAACTGCTCCGACCCACTTTGTGAAATAGTTGATAGCAACCAAGATAAATCTGTGTTCGTTTGAAGCTGTCGGCTCGATTGGCCCAATGACATCCATTCCCCAGGCAACAAACGGCCAAGGTGCTGACATGGGATGTAACTTTGAGGGTGGTGCATGAATCAGGTCGCCATGTATTTGACACTGATGGCGTTTCCAGACAAAACTGAAGCAATCATTTTCCACGGTCATCCCGTAATATCCTACCCGCAGGATTTTCTTAGCCAAGACGTATCTGTTCATATGGGGACCGCATACTCTTGAATGCACTTCGTTCATATTCTTTTCAGCTTCTTTGGCATCCACACTCCTTAATAGGTTCAGATCTGGAGTTCTTTTATACAACACTTCTCCGCTTAAGAAGAAACTGCTGGCGAGCCTTCTAATGGTTCGCTTTTGGTCTCCGTTGGCCTACTCCGGGTATTCTTTTGTTTTCAAGAAACTTTTAACATCATGATAGCATGGACGGACATCGGGCTCTACTTCAACTGTGTTACAATAACCATGTATTTCTCGGATTTGAATCTCCAACGGGTCAATACGGACATTCCCCGCATATGGCAACATTTCCACTAAGGTAGCCATTGCATCAACTAACTCATTGTGGAATCTAGGAATATACCTGAATTCAATGCATTTAAATCGCTTGCTAAGATCTTCCACATGTTGTCTATATGGAAGAAGCTTGACATCTCGAGTTTCCCATTCCCGCTGCGCTTGCTTAATGATCAAATCGGAGTCTCCCATGATTAACAACTCCTCTACATCCATATCAATTGCCATGTTCATGCCTATTATGCAAGATTCATATTCAGCAGTGTTGTTTGTATAGAAGAACCGAAGACGGGCAGTGGCTGGATAGCGTTGTCCCATGGGTGAAATCAGGATTGCCCCAATCCCAACACCTTTTGCATTTACAACTCCGTCAAAGAACATTTTCCAAGTTTTGGTGTTTTCCGTAGTTACCTCAATTGAATTTACTTCCTCGTCCGAAAATTAAGTACTCAAGGGTTGATATTCATCATCAACAGGATTTTTAGCAAGGTGATCTGCCAAGGCTTGAGCTTTCATTGCCGTGCGAGTGACATAGACTATGTCAAGCTCAGTGAGCAGGATTTTCCATTTTTCTAATCTCCAGGTGGGCATCGGCTTTTGGAATATATATTTCAAGGATCCATCCTGGTGATGAGATGGCTAGTATAAGCCAATAAGTAATGCTGCAACTTTTGAGCGACCCAAGTTAGGGCGCAACAAGTTCTTTCCAACAAAGTGTACTTGGCTTCATAACTTGTGAACTTCTTGCTCAAATAGTATATGGCTTGTTCTTTATTCTCGGTTGCATCATGTTGCCCGAGAACACATCAAAAAGAATTCTCCAACACTATCAAGTACAAGAACAAAGGCATTCAAAGTTCGGGTGGGATCAATGCTGGCGGATTTGACAGATATTCTTTGATTTTGTCGAAAGCTTCTTGGCATTCGTCTGTCCATTTAATTGCCGCATCTTTCTTCAATACCTTAAATATGGGCTCACACGTGGATGTCAACTGAGCAATGAACCTGCTGATGTAATTCAATCTGCCCAGCAGGCTCATGACCTCTTTCTTGGTTCTTGGAGGGGGGAAATCCCGAATAGATTTTATCTTTATCGGATCTAGTTTGATGCCCCTCCGACTGACTATAAACCCCAAAAGCTTCCCATATGGAACTCCGAATGCAGACGTTCAAAGAATGCAGACGTTCTAAGTCATACTTACGCAAACGTTCAAAGAATTTTCTCAGATGCTGCACATGGTCGCCCTGTGTTCTGGATTTAATGATCACATCATCTACATATACCTCGATTTACTGGTGCAGCATGTCCTAAAAAATGGTGGTCATAGCCCTCATGTAAGCTTCCTCGGCGTTCTTTAGACCAAATGACATGATCTGGTAACAGTAAGTATCCCAAGGTGTGGTGAAAGCCGTCTTTTATGCGTCGTCTTCATTCATCAGAACCTGGTTATACCCAGCGTAACAATCCACGAAAGACTGTATCTCATGTTTGGCACAATTTTCAACAAGGATGTGGATGTTCGGTAATGGAAAATTATCCTTGGGGCTTGCTTTTTCAAATCTCGATAATCAACACCTTTCTTTGGCACTGGGATCACATTAGCCAACCACGTGGTGTATCGGACCACTCGGATTACACCAACTTTCAATTGTTTGGTTACTTCTTCTTTGATCTTGTCACTGATGTCCGTTTTAAATTTTCTCTGTTTTTGTTGGACAGGTGGATAACTGGGGTAAGTCGGCAATTTTTGGACCACTAAGTTAACACTCCACCGTGGCATATCATCATAGGACCAGGCAAACATGTCTTTGAATTCGAACAAAGTTGGATCAATGCATCCCTAGTTCTTTCATCAGCGTGAATGCTTATCATGGTTTCCTGGACCTCTTCCGAACTACCCAAATTAGCTGGCTCGGGTTGTTTCCCTAAAAGCCTCATCTTCATCATATTCTGGTTCTTGATTAATTATTTCACGGTTAGACAGCGTATTAAGACCGGGTATGAAGTCCGCAAGCATGTCATGTTATTTAAGTCCGCATTATTAGAACTGAAAAGAGAGATAAGAAAAATAACAAAAATCAGGAAGAATAAATAAAGAGATTCATGGATGATGAAATATTTATTTCATTTCATTGAATTTTGAAAATAAGAGGGTTTACATCGGGATTTAAAAGACAATAAACTAAAAGCATTCGAGTTACACCCTGAAATAACTCGGAATGCAGAAAAGCTGGCAAAACTTAACTACCGGGATTCCCGCTTGACTGGGAACGTAGTAGCCTTCCAATTTTGAAGCTTGGCATCGGGCCCCATATATTGCACATTGGCAATGCTTGAGCCTTCACCCGGTTGGACCATGTGAGCCTCATATAACATTTGCCTCATCGCCCCGCAGATCTCTTCAATTTCTTCGGTCATGAAGGCCTCTTCTTCTTCTTCTATGTACCTTGGATTAAAAAACATCATGGCAAGATGCGGGATCGAATGAGGCAGGACCCATCCATTGTTCTTACGTTCATTAGCCCATTTTATATCGGCCATTGTGGCTTGGAAACCTATGCTGAAGAACTTCTCGCTGGCAGTCAAAGTGATAGGTTCTGTAATGCCTTGCAAAGATACCTCGATCCCTTTTCCAGGCTTGTACCCATGTTTGAGAATGTCGCTAACGACCATGATCGATGCGTTTGATAAGAAGGGTTGAGGACACCGGGTTCCTTCCTCACACTGGTCTGCAACCACGATCTCAAAAGCTTTGTTGACTATGTGCTCGCTACCTTCCTTAGCCTCCAGGCATGGGACTGATGGGTCCCTGTAAATGGATTGCTCATCTTCCCCTTGGACCATGATTTCTTGGTCTTCGTGTTCAAACTTAACCATTTGGTGGAGAGTAGAGGGTACGGCTCCTGCGACGTGGATCCAAGGCCTTCCTAGGAGATAATTGTAGGAGGTGTCCATGTCTAAGACTTTAAATGTCACTTCAAAATCCACAGGGCCGATGGTTAGGACCAAATCAATCTCCCCTATCGTATCCCTCTTCATGCCGTCAAAAGCGCGTACGCAAACATTGTTGCGTCTAATCGTCTCAGTCCCAATTTCCATTCTCTGTAAGGTCGAGAGAGGGCAGATGTCAACCCCAAATCCGCCATCTACCATAACTCTTTTCACTTAGTATCCTTCACAATTAATGGTCAAGTAGAGAGTTTTGTTGTGGGAAGCCCCTTCCGGAGGCAAGTCATTTCGGCTGAATGAGATCTGGTTGACTTCAAAAAATCGTTCTGCCATTCTTTCCAGTTGCTCAATCGTGGTCTCGACTGGAACATATGCCTCATTAAGCGTCTTTATCAGCACTTTCTGATGCTCACTCGAGCTTATCAACAGGGACAAAATTGAGACCTGAGAGGGGGACTTTCTGAGTTGATCAATCACGGCGTAGTCTAAGGTTTTCATATTTCGAAAGAAATCCTCTACCTCCTCAGCACTGACTGGCTTTTTAAGCGGAAAACACTTTTGTTTGTTCTTGTTTAATTCTTTCAAGTTGAGGTACTTCTCAGACGAGTTCGTTTCATTCACCTCCCCCGTGATTTCCTTTCCCTTGTACGTCACCACTGTTTTATTGTAGTTCCAAGGGACGACAGTGGTGTCCTTTATGAGATTCTGTGGTGCGCGGCTGATACCACGGGCTCAGTCAGCCTGGGTGAAATTATCGGCCCTCGTGCCACATAAGTCCCCTTTGGTACGTGCATCTTCAGTATGTTCAATATAACCTTGTTTTTCTCCAACATTTTGGGGGGACTCAACACGAACTGTTCTTTTCTGAGGGCCTTGGGAACATAGAGAATGGAATCTTTAGGAGGTTCTGCCCCTGTCTTGGTTTCCACAGCTTTTCCTGTGCTTTGAGGAGTGAAGTTGCTTTTATTTTAATCTCTAACTTGATTTGGTACTGATTTGAGCTTCTTTTCTACGTCAGTAATATCAATGATATCTTTCAGAGCTGGGTCGAACTCTTGGTCCTCGCAGATCATCCCAATAACTGGACTGTTGTTGTGAGCCGGCAATGGGTTATTGGTCACATTGGGAGCTTCTTCATCCCTCAGTACTACCCACTTTTGTTCTATTAAATTTTCAACTGTCCGCTTGAGGGTCCAGCAATCCTCAGTGTCGTTTCCTTCTCCCCCTGAATGATAAGCACATCGAGTACCGGGTCGGTAGAAGGGGGATTCTAGGTTTTCCTGTTTGGGGGTACAGGCTGTAACAAACCCATTTGGACTAGTTTGGGGAAAAGGCTAGAATATGATTCACCGATTGGTGTAAAGTTAGCCTTTCTGGGTGGCTCACGGGGATGGGTGTTATAATTATTTTGTGGAGCACGTGGATTATACGGGGTTTGGTGAAGAGGCTTGTTTCTGGTAGGTCGAGCTCAGTTCTGGTTATAATGTTGTTGCGGCCAGGCGTACGGGTGGGCATTCATTACTGGATAAGGCTGAGGCATCATGGAATATGCCGCATCTTTGTGAGGATAGTAATGTCGTCGGGTGTTGGAAAAGTAACCCTGGGGTTGACGGGGGTTTCATAGACTGGAGGCCATCATTGCTACTTCTTCTTTCTTTTTCCTATCTGCTGCACCCCCCGACCCATTCTGGATATCTTGAGAAGTGATTCTTATAGCTGACTGGATCAGGATGCGACTCGTTTTCAAACAATTTTCGACCATCTCCCCAATCTTTATGTCTTCTGCAAATGGCTTGCCCATAGCGGACATCATGTTCTGGAAATAGTCAGCCTCTTGGCCTTGCAAGAAGATGCTGACCATCTCGGTCTCATCCATTGGGGGTTTTAATCTGACCGCTTGTTCGCGCCACTTGATAGCATATTCCCTTATGCTTTATGAAGATTTCTTTTTGAGATTGAACAAAGAGTTTCTATCTGGAGCTATGTCCATGTTGTACTGGAATTGTCTGATTAAATCTCGGGCCAAATCATCCCATATGTGCCAGTGGGAGGTGTGCTGGTTCATATACCATTCGAATGCAATTCCGGTTAAACTCTCCCCGGAGTAAGCTGTCAAGAGTTCTTCCATTCCACCCGCTTCTCTTAACTGATTGCAATACCTTTTCAGGTGGTCTATGGGGTCTCCATGTCCATCGTACTTTTCAAATTTGGGAGTCATAAAACCGATGGGCAGATGAACATGCGGGAACATGCACAAGTCAGCATAAGACACACTCTTTTGGCCACTCTGGCCTTGTATGTTCTTAAGAATTTGTTCAATACTTTTCATTTTTCGAGTGATGTCTTCTTGCTCGGGGGTTTTTACAGTCTTCTCTTGTTCCAAGGTAGATTCATACCGAGGGTGTTGAGGGTAGGAGTTTGGGGTGACATGAGTCATGTCAAAATAAAATGGTGGTATTTGGAAAGTAAAGGCTGACGACCGAAACCTGGCCCGGATATTGTTGGTGGTATCGAAGCAGAGATTGGTGGTGCGGTGAATATGTTAGAAGATACTCCCGAAAATAGTTCTTGGGGGCGAACCTCATAAGGCATTCCGGTGAAATGTGTTGACATAGTTGGGTAACCAAACGGGGTGGCCGGGTAACTTATAGGGACGTTGGAGGTTCCACTTGTTCTATGAATCAATTCGGGAAAACCAGGGATGGAACTAGGTGGTTCTCTACCGTTAGACCAAGCGTCCCACATCTCTTACATGTGGCGACACAATATCCTGTTTTCTTCAGCAGCTGCTGACTCAGATGTCGAGATAATCGATATTGGTCTTTCCTCAGGAGTTGATGATTGGTAGGTGACTCTCTGACGTTATTTCGACACTCCCTTTGGATCTCGTGAAGTATGGGTGTGAAGCCAGATTACCGCAAAAATCAACCACCTAAAAACAAAACCTACTTAAAGAGAAACAACATGCACCATAAAACTGTTAGATTGAGGCATTTAACACATAGGGAATCGCACGTTGGGGTATCCAATGCTCCTAGACAGTCAAACGTTTTTCTTCATGTTTTGCAATGGTTGAGTGTCTCGTCCCGTCTTTTGTGTTTCCCAGACTTTGGATCTTTACTTTTTCTTGCTTTTTTTTAAAATAATTTTCTCTCTTTTCTCTTCTAAATTATTTTCTTTTTTATGGTTATGATCGAATCCTATGTTGATTGCCTACGTATCACGATGCCGCATGAATCAGATCATCACATAGTTCAAGGGATAAAGGCAAAAAGGCAGAAACACTTTGATTTCAAATTTTCATTAAATAAAACTCCTAATTTTCCTCTATTACAACGACTCCGACATACATACTTGAAAACTAAAAACCAAAACAGACTCAAAGTAGACTAACCAGACTGTAAAAGACTCTGAATACATACTTGAAAAAGAAAATGAGGAATACATAAATGCATGTACTTCTACTCCGGGGGTCTGGGGGCCTGCGTGCCATGTCTTCTTGGAGGCGATATAGGTCATCCATTATCTGACAGAGAAAAATCATCATAGCGGCGAAGAATGTAGACCTGGTCATATCCTCACACTCATGGCATTTTGTGACGATATAATCAACAATTTCTCTAACCGTTTCTCTAATGATGCCCTTTTTCCTGGAGTAGGCGTCCAATCTGCTAAGATCTAGCCTCCAGAACGTTTATGGTTTTGCTCTTGTAACTGCTGCAAATCTTCTTCCAATTGAGACATCAATGTATAGCAGTGTTCCCTTTCTGCTTTAAAACTCTTCATTTGCTGAGCCATTTCGTTCTCAATAGTGGTTAACTTTTCCTTTAAACTTGTGACTTCTTTTTCATACTTTCCTTTTCGCTGTTGAACAAACTTCACCCATTCTTCTACATTCTTTGCCAACTTCCCCCGGGTTCTTGCCAATTTATCTTCGGGTTTTTCCAAATCATCCCCATAATCGCACACTTTCCACCTAAGACCGTTTATAAGTCTCTCATCTGTTCTGCTCCTCTCCGAATTTTTAGCAGCTATCTTCATCTTTTGAATATGGGCTCAGAGAGCTTCGTTTTCTTTGGCCAACCTTTTCTTCACCCCTTCATCTGCAGCGACTTGCAAACTATTTTCAAATTTAATGTCTCTAATTTTCCCTTCCAATTTGCTTATCATAACCATGTAGTTTTTCTCCTTTTCCAACCAATTCCATTGTTCTTGTGCCTCATCAGTGAACTATTGTACGTGGGGTCTTTTGGGGGGCCGTTCAGGCTCTTGATGGTCTCTACCCCTTTGTAACGACCCGGTCTATCGTTACGTAAAAACCTGCATTATAATTACTGTTATTGACTTGTTATAGATTGGTTATTCTATTATTGATGTGTTAGAGTTGATAGGCTTGAAATCGGAATGGTTATATGAAAATTCAGTCACTTAGTCCGTAAGAATAGCCTTAAAATGAGAAAAGTCAACTCTTACTTGACTTATTAGCAAACAACCTCGGAATGTGGATTTTATTGTTTGAATATCTTCGTTAGGTGATTTGGGACTTAGGAGTGTGTTCAGAATAATTTTGGGACGTCCGGTGTAGAATTAAGCTTGAATTGGCGAAAGTTAGTTTTTGGTGATTTCCGGACGGCGCTGGAAAATGGGATATCGGAGTCGGAATGGAATTTTGATAGTTGGAACAGGTTTGTAATGCCATTTTAGATGTGTCTGCAAAATTTCAGGTCAATCAGAGTTGTTTTGGATGGTTTCGGCATCATTGGTGGGTTTTAGAATTTTTGAAGTTCTTAGGGTTGAATCTGATGTAAATTTGGTGTTTTGATGTTAGTTTGGGTGGTTTAGGTGTGCAAATAAGTTTGAATGATGTTATGGGATATGTTGGTATATTTTGTTGGGGTCCCAAGGGGCTCGGGAGTAATTTCGGGTGGTAAACGGGCATTTTTAGACATAGAGTAATTGCTGGCTTTTCTGGTGTTAGTGCAAATGATTTTTACTCTCTGCGATCACGTGAAGGGAGTCGCGATCGCATAGAGCATTTTGAGAGGGGGTAGGATTTACACTCTGCGATCACATAAGTGGGCTCGCGATCACAGGGGTCGAGCAAGGCAGGCATCGCGATCGCGTGAGGGGATCGCGATCGCGATCGCGTAGGGATAAGGTAGGCGCGTGGGGGCGACGTCGATTGGTCTTCGCGATCGCGTGAGGGGAGATGCGATCCCATGGGGTTGAAGAGTGGTTCTCCGCAATCGCGGTGAAGAAATCACTGGGCATATTTAAATAAACCCTTCCGCGACTTAAACCTTATTTTACAACATTGTTGTACGGAAAAGAGCTTTCGGGACGAATTTTGAAGAGGGAAATCCTTGTTCATCATAGAGGTAAGTGTTTTGATTATTAAAACTCGATCATGGATGATTATAGAACAAAAAACCAGTGTAAATTCATGGAAAATCAGTAGAAAAATTGGATTTTTGGGCTTGAGATTTTGAGACCTTTAAGGGTCGATTTGAGGGGCCAAACGAACTCCGATTTTGGTGTTCTTTATATGTACGAACTTGTGAGATGATGAAGAACAGTTTGGTATAATAATTTCTGAATATCGGGACGTCGGCCCAGGGATCGGGTTTGACCAATTTCGGGATTTTTGAGTATTTTTGATACATTTCGATTGGGATTAGTTCCTTAGCATATTATAATGATATACATCTGATTGTTGGTAGATTTGGAGCACTCGGAGGCCAAATTTAGAGGCAAGGGCACTGCAGAGTATTGTATTAGCCGGTTTTGAGGTAAGTAACGCTTCCAAACTTGGAACTGAGGGTTCAAAACCCCAAACTATTTGATATTGGCTGTTAATTAAGGTGACGCACTCGCCAAGTGACGGGCATGCGGACATTTACCGAATATTTGTAGCCTGGCTCATCCCATGGAACTGTCTACCAGTTATCTCAGATTGATATTGTACTGTGAAGGTGGAAATTACCTTAAACAAAATAGACCAGAATGTTAAGGCTTCATGACGATGTGTTTAGACCGGAATGGTCGATTATTGCTATCTCTATCTGTGATTATTGCTTTCATGTACTTAGTCCTGTTATAATATATGTTTCATGCCTCAGTCTCGTAAATTTATATTATCATTGGTTTGAGCTGATTTTCATATGTTAGAGCATTGTGAGTGAGACTGGAAAGTACTAACTGAGTGAGGCTTGGGGCCTGGTTTTGAGACAGTTATGAGGTCTGACTGCACACCGTAGTGATCTTGATATCATGCCTTCGTTGTCTTGATATAGAGATTGGGTTGAAAGGAGCCCCTCCGGAGTCTATACACCCCTAGTGAGTGCACATATATTGAGGGATGGATTTTCCTGGGCATGGATTTGTCCGAGTATTCTTTTCCGGAGATGGATTTCTCCGTGGTTTTCATGTTCCAGAGATGGATTTCTCCGTGGGGGATGGATCGGCCTTTTTCCTCAGTACTTGGTGACTGTGTCACTTGTGTTTATGTAATATCCGGGATGGACTTCCCTGAGCCGGAAGGCCGTATTCTAGTACTGAGTGGACCATCTTATGAGAGAGTGATTACTGAGTATACATTATCCTTGGTTCTATATGCATTCATGCTAGTATGCAGAGTTACAGACATATCTTGATGCATCGTGTTTATTTCCTGATATATTACTGTCATCTCCAATTTATATACTTTTGTTTGAATTGTCGAAGCTTTAGTCCGTCACTACCTCTCAGCCTATAGTTTGGTTTCGTTATTACTGGGTTGGTTTACTCACGTTACCCCCTGCACCTTGTGTGCAGATCGAGGTACAGAAGAATTCAGCTCTGGTCTATGAGCACAACAGTTTCATCAGGGTTGACGAGGTAGCAATTGGCGACCATGATCTCGTCTTCTCTTTCCTTTCTACCTGTCGTATTTATTTTCAGACTATGTTAGTCATTTCTTTTGATTGTATTAAGTATTAGCAGCTCATGACTGTGTGACACTGGATGCGGGATTAGTAGGATTTAGTCTTTTGAATCTCATAAACTGGTTTTCCCAAAAATATTGGATTTACTATTATTATTATTGATTTCAGAATTTTTTAAAAGGGGCATTTTATGGAAAATTGTATTTAGTTAGATAAAATGGGTGGCTTGCCTTGTTCCACGACATGCGCAATCACCACTCCGAAAATGGGTCGTGACAAGTTGGTTTCAGAGCGCTAGGTTAAATAGGTCTCACCAGTCATGAGTAGGTTTAGTAGAGTCTTGCGGATCGGTACAGAGACGTCTGTACTTATATTCGAGAGGCTACAGAACCTTTAGGAGAAATCTCAAATTCGTTGAATTCTGTTGTGAGACTCTGTTGAACTCTAAAACTAAACTTTTGTTGTTTTCATTCTCTCACAGATGGTGAGGAATCGTGCTACTGATAGTGATGACCAGATCCCAGCAGGACAAGCCCGAGGTCGAGGCTGTGGTCGCGGCCGTGGCAGAGGGAGGGGTGCAGCCCGCACAGCAGCTGTGAACCTCCCATTACTCAGGAGCAGGTCCCCACAGCTGAGATTCCAGCGGCGCAGACTCAGGCACCAGCAGTTCCCATTGTTATTCCGGGTCTTCGGGAGATCCTAGCCCAGATTTTGACGGTGTGCACCAGCTTGGCACAGGCCGTCGCTATGTCCACTACTGCTACTACTTCTCAGGCCGGGGGAGACATCCAGACTCCAGCTGCCCAGACACCTGAGCAGGTCACCCAGGGACTTCAGACACCTAGGGCAGCCCCAATGCAGCAGATTGCTCCGGTACAGGATTATGTGGTCCTAGCTTTAGCTGATGATGAGAAGCGTAGGTTGGAGAGGTTCAGCAGACTCCAGCCTCCGACTATTAGGGGTAGAGAGGGCGAGGATGCCCAGGCCTTCTTAGACAAGTGTCAGAGGATACTACGTACTGCAGGGATATTAGAGGCCAGCGGGGTTTCATTCACTACATTCCAGTTTTCAGGAGTTGCACTTGCTTGGTGGGAGGCCTATGAGAGGCGTAGAACCGCTGATGTAGCAACCCTTACATGGAACCAGTTCTCCATTCTCTTTCTGCAGAAGTATATACCAGAGTCTCGCAAATAGGAGTTGCACAGAGATTTCGAGCAGTTGCGTCAGGGAGACATGACCGTGACACAGTATGAGATGAGGTTCTCAGAGTTAGCCCGTCATGCCATATGGCTAGTTCCCACATATAGGGAGAGGATTCAGGGATTTGTTGATGGTCTTGCTTTCCATCTACGGGTTTTTCTTACCAGGGAGAGGGTATCTGGTGCTTCTTTTGAGGAGGTAGTTGACATAGCCAAGGAGATTGAGTCAGTGCGCCAGTAGGAGCGTGTTGGGAGAGAGGCCAAGAGGCCTCGAGGTTCTGGTAATTATAATGGTGATCACTCAAGAGGTCAGTCTCGGCACATCAAAGGTAGACCACTCAAGCCTCCTCCGCCATTCTCGTCCAACTTACAATGGTGCTTCATCAGGACACGGTCCCCATAGCTCTCATCCGAACCGTTCCTCAATTAGTGCACTTCCAGCCTAGAGCTCATCCTGGCCACCTTTAGTGCAGGGTTCCTCAGCACATGGTTCTTCTAGTACCTACCCTGGTTCCTGGGGTTCCCTTCAGTCCCCATTGCCAATTGCTGGTAGAGGTTGTTTCGAGAATCCGGGTCACATCAAGAGGTATTGTCCCCGCCTTTCTGGTAGTTGATTTCAGCACAGGAACCAGCCTCCACCTTCAGCACCAGTTTCTACACCATTCGCTCAAGCAGCCAAGGGTGGAGGTCAGTCAAGCAGAGGTCACCCCATAGGGGGAGGTCGGTCAGGTGAAGGGCAGACCCGTTTCTATGCACTTCCGAGCAGACCAGATGCCATAGCTTCAGATGCAGTGATTACAAATATTCTCTCAGTTGGTCACCGGGATGCTGCAGTATTATTTGATCCTAGTTCTACATATTCATATGTTTCTTCATACTTTGCACATTTCTTGGATACACCCTGTGAGTCTTTGTTTTCAGCTATTCATGTGTCGACTCCGGTGGGGGATACTGTTGTGGTATACCGGGTGTACCGGTCTTGTATTATATTTATTGGGGGTCGAGAGACTCAGGTAGATCTATTATTACTTAGCATGGTTGACTTGGATGTGATTTTAGGCATGAATTGGCTATCTCCATACCATGCGGTTCTCGACTTTCACGCCAAGACTGTGACCTTAGCGATGCCCGAATTGCCAAGGATTGAGTGGAGAGGTTCGGTGGAGTACGTGCCTAGCCGGGTGATTTCCTTTCTGAAGGCTCATCGTATGATTGGGAAGGGGTGTGTGTATTATATGGCCTTTGTGAGGGATGTTAGTAGTGATACTCCTTCCATTGATTCTGTTCCCGTGGTCCGTGAGTTCTCGGATGTTTTCTCAGCAGACCTTCCAGTCATGCCACCTGACAGGGACATTGATTTTGGTATCGAATTATTGCCTGAGACCCAGCCTATCTCTATTCCTCCTTACTGCATGGCCCCAACAGAGTTGAAGGAATTGAAGGAAAAACTTCAGGAACTCCTAGATAAGGGGTTCATTTGGCCTAGTGTGTCGCCTTGGGGTGCACCGGTGTTGTTCGTAAAGAAGAAGGATGGATCCATGCGTATGTGCATTGACTATAGGAAGCTGAACAAGGTTACAGTGAAGAACCGGTATCCTCTACCTCGTATTGATGACTTATTTGATCAGCTCCAAGGGGCTAAGGTGTTCTCCAAGATCGACTTAAGGTTTGGGTATCATCAGTTGAAGATTCTGGATTCTGACATTCTTAAGACTGCTTTCAGGACCAGATACGGTCATTATGAGTTTCTGGTTATGTCTTTTGGGCTGACCAATGCCCAACCGCGTTCATGCATTTGATGAATAACGTGTTTCATCCTTACCTTGATTCATTCGTTATTGTGCTCATTAATGACATCCTGGTGTACTCTTGTAGCCAGGAGGAGCACACTCAGTATTTGAAGGTTGTGTTGCAGAGATTGATGGAGGAGAAGCTTTATGAAAAGTTCTCCAAATGTGAGTTTTGGCTTGGTTCGGTAGCTTTCTTGGGTCACATAGTATCTAGTGAGTGTATTCAGGTGGACCCGAAGAAGATAGAGGCGGTGTAGAGTTGGCCCAGACCATCCTCAGCTACGGAGATTAGGAGTTTCTTGGGTTTGGCGGGTTATTACCGTCACTTTGTGGAGGGATTTTCTTATATTGCTTCACCTTTGACCAGATTGACCCAGAAGGGTGCTCCATTCAGATGGTCCGATGAATACGAGGAGACCTTTCAGAAGCTCAAGTCAGCGTTGACTACAACTCCAGTATTGGTATTGCCTACAGGTTCGGGTTCTTACACAGTCTATTATGATGCTTCTAGAGTTTGATTTGGGAGCGGTTTGATGCAGAGCGACAATTAGCACTTGATGTTTAGGCCTTAGCGAGACAGTTAGTGAGATTGGATTTGTCAGACCCTCTACGGGTGGTAGCTAGCATGGCTTCTCGGTCTTGTTTATTTGATCAGATTAAGGCACGGCATTATTATGACTGCCACTTGTTAGTTCTTCAGGATAGAGTTCGTCGGGGTGATGCCCGGGATGTGACTATTGGTGATGACAGAGTTGTGAGGATGTAGGACCGCATTTGCGTGCCCAATGTGGATGGTATTCGAGAGTTGATATTATCCAAGGCTCACAGCTCGCGGTATTCTATTCATCTGGGTGCCGCAAAGATGTACCAGGATTTGAGACAGCAGTATTGGTTTAGGCGGATGAAGAGAGACATTATGGAGTAAGTAGCACGGTGTCTCAACTGCCAGCAGGTAAAGTATAAGCACCAGAGCCCAGGTGGATTACTTCAGAGGTTAGATATTCCGGAGTGGAAGTGGGAGCGGATCACCATGGACTTTGTAATTGGGCTTCCACGGACTTCGAAGAGTTTTTATGCTATTTGGGTCATTTTAGATAGATTGACCAACTCCGCGCATGATGAGTGGCTAGAATTCATGATTTTAAGCATTATATACCTTGCATTTTATGTGTTT
>ML424804.1:430-19707 GCA_005239525.1 Nicotiana knightiana
TGGGAAGTTGTAGCTCTGCCAAAAGGTAAAACTCCTACAGGATGTAAATGGATTTACAAAATCAAATATAAAGCATCTGGATAAATTGAAAGATACAAAGCAAGATTAGTAGCTAAAGTATTTAGTCAAAAAGAAGGGATAGATTATCAAGAAACATTCTCCCAGTTATAAAAATGAAAACTGTAAGAACTATACTTTCACTAGCTGCTATGAAGAAATGGCATATACATCAAATGGATGTATATAATGCATTCCTTCAGGGGGATTTATTAGATGAAATATACATGGATTTACCACAGGGATTCACAAGTCAGGGGGAGAACAAGGTGTGTAGACTTGTGAAATCACTATATGGCATTAAAACAAGCACCTAGACAGTGGAATGTTAAATTAACAGAAGCTTTAAAAAGAATAAGTTTAAACAAAGTCAATATGATCAATCATTATTTTTTAAGAAAACAGTTGAAGGTATTACTTTAGTATTAATATATGTATATGATATGCTTATTACTGGTGATTCTCTCAAATTGATTCAAGAAACTAAGTCACAGTTGCAACAGTCCTTCAAAATGAAAGATCTGGGAGACTTAAGATATTTTCTAGGAATAGAGTTTGCTAGGTCAACACAAGGAATTCTCATGCACCAGAGAAAGTATGCATTAGAATTAATATCTAAAACTGGTGTTGCAGCAGCTAAACCATCAATAACTCCTCTAGATGCAAATATAAAACTTACTACCACGGGCTATGATGAGCATGTTAACAAAACAAATACAAATGTGATGATCAATGAAGAGGTAGCAGATACAGGTACCTATCAAAGGTTAATAGGCAAACTATTGTATTTAACAAGGACAAGACCGGATATTTCCTTTAGTGTACAAACATTAAGTCAGTTCTTACAAAAACCAAAAAAGTCTCACATGGAAGCTGCATGAAGAATTGTTAGGTATATTAAAAACAGTCCAGATCAAGGGATTCTTTTATCAAGTGCTTCTAACAATACTGTTTCAACTTATTGTGATGCAGATTGGGTTGCGTGTCCTTTCTCAAGAAAATATGTTTCTGGTTATTTAGTTAAGCTTGGTGACTCTCTAATTTCTTGGAAATCCAAGATACAAACAATTGTTTTTAGAAGCTCTGCAGAAGCAGAGTACAGAAGTCTTGCAACTACAGTAGCAGAAATTGTTTGGCTAATTGGTTTGCTTCAAGAACTTGGAATTGACATCAAGTTGCCTGTTGAGGTGTTCAGCGATAGTAAAACTGTAATTCAAATTGCAGCTAATCCAGTGTATCATGAAAGAACTAAACATATTGAAATCGACTGTCATTTTATCAGGGAAAAGATTATTCAAGGCATCATCAAAACAATCTACATATCTACCAAGGATCAACCTGCTGATATCCTCACCAAAGGTCTCACTAAAGTTCAGCATGACTATTTATCTTCCAAGCTAGGAATGTTTGATGTGTTTTCGGTACCTAGCTTAAGGGGTAGTGTAGAGAAAGATAGCAATTAAATGAGAAAGAAAGCAATTATAGTTAAGTATTAGTTAGTTGGTTAAGTTAGGTATAACCTCCCTTCCTAAAGTTAATTAAAGTAGTTAATGCATACTTAGTAGGTTAATTAGTTTCTTAGCTAGTATCTATATATATTTTCCACTACTGACGTTGTAAAATACTGATTAAAAAAATAATATACAAAACTCTCTCTCTCTCTAACTCGATTTCCTTTTCCTCTGTATTCTAATTTCTTCCGCTTTCTTCTCTTCTTCTTCTTGTCTGTATCAATTCTTGTTCTTCACCTAAATTGAGTGTTAACTCAAGAATAATTTCAGGTAGCCCTACTCTTTTAAGCGTTGTGATATTATCTGTTTGTGTCATGAAATTTGACTAGCACGAACTCATGGGGAACAAAGAAAATTTGTATGACATGCAGTTACATAAATTATCTTATTTAGGATGTTCAAATTGAGTTATTCATAGAACAGCATTATCTTTGGTATTGTTTCATTGAATTGGAATTTTCTGGCCGTCATTATCGAAAAGGTGAGACATTTTCTGTTCCTTTTGCAAAAAGCTATTTTCCATTTTCACTAAGCACTCAAAGCGAGACGTTTCACTAATGAACTCTATGCAATTCCCTTATTCATTATGTGTATATATATGCAATTGCATTGCCTGGTCTTTATGCATTTATGAAACTACTATTTTCTGAACTGACTGAAAGATAGCGCTTCATATTCTTTCTATTCCATCCCATTCCATTTTGGGATAGGCGGCTAATACTAAAATAATAAGTCAAGTAGTCATCGTCTGACCAATCGACTCGGACACCAGAACGCCCGTGCCCGCCCATTTTGTCTCTCTATTTTTCCTGTAGTGTTACGTTTTTATTATAGGTATAAGTACGGACGAATGCATTTACTAGAAATAAATAATAATAGACATTTAATACTTTGTATATTGCATTACAATTGGTAACATCTAATAATCAGTACTTATGCATGCATTGTTCACTTTAATTGAAAAAGTTTAAAGTATACTATAGAAAAAAATATAGATAAGTAATTTAAAGTAACATATTCACAGTTTAATCCATATATTATAGAAAAGAGGAAACTTAACGAGAATTAATTTTTAAAGACTGATAAAAGACTAAGAAATTTCTAAAGTAGGATGCTAGATTTATAACGAGTTAGTACGCGTTTGGCCTACCTATTTTTGTCTTGCCAAGTTGTTTTTACTTCTCCTTTTGTTAAGTTTGAAATCTACATGCTTTCTTCTTCGTATAATTTGTTTAATTCAATACGTATGTATTTAATATTTGGTTGCGAGCGCTGCCTAAAAAAATCATATATCTCCACTGGCATGTCGAAACAGTGATCCACTTGAGCCGTTCAAATAGTAACTTCTTGAAGTACTTTATATACAATAATTAGGTCCATATTCTTCGTATATTGTACAAATATGCTTTAGAATTCAGTTAAAATTTCATGTATTCTGCTTTTTACAACTTTGCGCGGTCTGACAAAAAAAATTATCTCTCTGCAGGCACGCTGAAACCACGACCCGCTTGTTTCTTTTTGAAAGATGACTTCTGCTACTACCATATATACACAATTCAAATCCAGATTCTTTGTAAATTTATACATATATTCTTTTAAACTTAGTCATGAGTTTCTGTCATTTTGGCTTTTTACGGCTCTGCCCACCCTGACAAACATTTATTTATCTCTTTATAGGAATGCTGAAATCACGATCGACTTGTGTTGTTACAAATGGGACTTCTGGAACTAAAAATTATCAAGTTTCATATTCTTTGTAAATATATTGATATATTATTTTTAACTCAATTCAAAATTTCTATCATTTATGATTCTATTTCGTTTCCTCTTCTCAGTGGTTAAGAAACTTATCTAATAGGTCGCACTATGACCTGTTCAATTTACTGTTGGTGATTCCACAATAGCCTAAATAGTTATATGTATATATTTTATAATTTACTATTTTTGTTGTTGGCATTGATGAACCAACTTCGAAAATACTTCCTGAGATGATTCCTGAAACATTTGTAGGTACTGTTCACATACAGGAAGATATGGATAGAAACAAATCTGCCATGTTGAATAAAATACAATGTGCGGATACGAATACTAGATTGGTAATGCTTAAAATGATCCTTTTTAATTATACTATATTACTATATTTCAAATTCATGTTACTATGATATTTACTAATGAATTTTTTGAATAATGCGACACTATCCTTCATGGTAATAACTCACTCATCGCTCATGTATACACTAGGAATTTCATATATCTGAAAGTCGGATTTCATGTGGTTGTTCATTTCTTTTGTTGATGTTGTTGGTTAACTTTTGTCATGACCCAATTCCGGAGTCGTGATGGCGCCTGTCGTGGAACCAGGCAAGCCTCCCTTTTTAACTAAGTTAAATTCCATTTCTAGTAAAAATGTGATTTTTAAACGAATTTATTAATAATATCAAGAAATCTGAAATTTAAAAACAACATTTGAAAACTAAATTTAAGCGTACAATCCCCGGATCTGGTGTCACTCAGTCATGAGCTACTATAACATAAAGTAAAGAAGAAGGGAAATGGACAACATTGTCTCAAAATAAAAGCAATAGGTGGAATAGAGAAAGAGAAGGCAAGGTCGCGATCGCCAGCTGCTACCTTGACAACTCCACTAGAAACTATGGCCGCTGCTCAAAATCCTCTACCAGGATCCGATGTACCTGGATCTGCACACAAGGTGCAGGGGGTAACGTGAGTACACCAACTCAGAAGTAACGAACCCAAACTATGGGCTGAGAAGTATATGTTACAATAAATAATATACAGAATTTAGACATGCTAACAGTTTATCAGGATCAGAAAATATGCCAAGTATGCCAGTATACTCTACATCCCATCATAAAATATATGAATGAAACCAGTATGGATAAGCAAATAGTGCTCACCTCTCTCCCAAAGAAGTCCACTCAATACTATATACATGGCTCTCAGACCCAGGGAAGTTCCATCCCGGAGTATGCATAAACACCAGCGACCGTATTCACTATGTACTGAGGAAAAAGGCCAATTCAGCCCCCACGGAGAAGATCCATCTCCGGAATATAACACTCGGGAAATTTCCATAACCAGGGAAGATCCATCCCTCTCATAAACAAAGCTTTGGACAAGATCCATGCCCAGGGAAGATCCATCCCTCATCATTTCGGACAAGATCCATGCCCAGGGAAGATCCATCCCTCATCACTTCGGACAAGATCCATGCCCAGGGAAGATCCATCCCTCATTATATGCGCTCACTAGGGACGTAAAGACTCCGGAGGGGCCCTAGTGGCCCAAGCGCCATATCAAGCCAACGAAGGCATGATTTAAATATCACTGTAGTGTGCAGTCCATTCTCATAACTCTCTCAATAACAGGCTCTCGGCCTCACTCAGTCATTACTCTTCAGTCTCACTCACATGGATCATGAATGCCTCCATCAACTGTAAACAATGATAAATATGCACGTAGTTAACAATATTGAGTATGAGACATGAAATGATATGCTATAATAGGACTGAGTATATGACATCAAATAATTGCAACATGAGACATCAATGTACGAACACTCGGGTCTTAGCTTTTCCGGCGTGAAGCCTAGCATTTATACTTAACATGATTTCTAACATGTTCACAATTACCACATTAATAGATGCACAAATATCATCATGTAATAATCACTAAGCGGGGACGAGCCAGGCCACTGATATTTGGTGCACACCCTCACGCCCATCACTTGGACTTTGCATCAACTCAATAATAGTCATGAATAATTTAGCTCAGGGTTTCGAACCCTCAGAACCATGTCTGGAAACGTTACTTACCTCAAAGCCGGCTAAAAACTATTCTGCAGTGCCTTTGCCTCTAAATCGGGCCTCTGAGTGCTCCAAATCTACCAAGTTCAGATTTTTATCATCAAATTATGCTTAAGGTGTGAATCCCAATCGAAAAATATCAATTTAGCTCAAAAACCCGAATTTAGTCAAAACCCGACTCCCGGCCCACGTCCCGAAATTCAGAAATTTTTATACAGAACGATTCTTTGTCATCTCACGAGTCCGTACATATAAACAACACTAAATTCGGAGTCCAAATGACCCCTCAAATCACCAATTTAAATATTCTAAATCCCAAGCCCTAATCACCCAATCTACACTGATTTTTCCCTAATTTCCACCATAATCCCGACCTTTTATCACATATAAATGAGTTTAGCGTCCAAAAATCTTACCTTGGGGAAGAATTATTGCATTCCCTCTTCAAAACTCTTCAAAAGCTTCAAACCCGGATGAAATATTGAGAAAGATGGCTATAATTCGCGAAGGCTGGTTTTTATACCTTCTGTCCAGTGATTTCGCACCTGCGATCACTTACTCGTGCATGCGGCTTCGCAGGTGCGATGCTCCTTTCGTGCCTGCGATCTCCCCTGGGGTCTCCCAATTCCGCACCTGCGATACTCCTTCCTCGCCTGCGACATCGCATGTGCGACAAATTCCTCGCACCTGCAGACTACTCCCCAGTCAGCCAAATCTCGCACCTGTGGAGCCCAGTCCGCGCCTACGGCTCCCTTTCCGCAGGTGCAAAAACACCAGCAACAGCAACCTGCAGATTTACCAAAGTCACTCCAAACTTCCCGTTAACCACCCAAAACCATCCCGAGCCCCTCGGGACCCTAACCAAACGTACCAACGCATCATATATGACCATTCAACTTAGTAGAGCCTTCGAAACATAACAAACAACATCAAAACTCCAACAACTCATCGAATTCAAGCCTATGAACATTGAAATTTCTAAATTTCACCAATGTTGCCGAAACTATCCAAAACAACTCCGATTGACCTGAAATTTTGTAGACATATCCAAAATGACATTACAAACCTGTTCCAACTGTCGAAATTCCATTTCGACCTCGATAGCCTATTTTCCACTGCCGACCGGAGATCACCAAAACTAACTTTCGCCAATTCAAGCCTAATTCTACACTGGACAACACAAAAATATTCAGAACATACTCCTAAGTCCCAAATCATCTAACGAAGCTATCCAATCCATAAAATCTTAGTTCCGAGGTCATTTACCAATAAGTCAACTATCAGTTGACTTTTCCCATTATAAGGCTATCTTTTAAAGACTAAGTGGATAAACTCTCACTCCAACCATTCCAATTTCAATCCTACCAACTCTAACACATCAATAACTGTATAAACAACCTATAACTAGTCAATAATAGTAATTATAATTTAGGTTCTACGTAACGACAAACCCGGTCGTTACAACTTTATTACCAAAATATTACATAAATGTATTAATTAGGTGAGGCAGTTGTGAAAGTATATTCTATTAAATCTGCCATTATGTTCGAACACTTATATTTTATTATCATATCATGTTCCATCACAACAGTTCACATGTAGGAAAACTGCTACATTTGTATGCGCCTAAAGTCTAATGCGATTTCGACAACCTTTGCAAAGTAGGTTTTGAAAGGAATGACTTTATTATTTCAATATGTTCTTTCTAGAGTAAAATTAGTGCAAATATTGATCTGTATTCGTGTTTATAAAATTAATTCTTAAATCAGTACTTAGCTAACTCTTTCAGTAAACAGGTCCAACTAACTTTAACGAATGAATTAAGAAAGATGAATATTTGTTAGAACATGTTTTATCTCACACTTAGATGTTATTATGCTTATTGAACTTACTACAAAAGTAATAATAGCATGAGAGTTCCCTAAAACTATAGTAAGAATATTTGTTTTTTTAGTATATTTTCATATATTGATTTTGTAGTTTTCTTATACAAATTTCGTCCAATAATCCTGTTCTACATTCAGAAATATGTCAACCGAGTCAGATTTCGCGCAAAAGTTGCTATATGATCTTAGGTTATGTAAAGAAATGGTGGTTGCTGCTGAAAATACAAGCTATTTATACTCCACGAGTAGAGGCAATTAGTGCGTAGTTTTTTGCCAAGTTACTGGTAATAATTCCTCATTTACATAAATAATCACATTTTCTTGTTACACTCTCCCTTCATTGCCTAAAGAATTAAGCTTTTTACTGATCGTTATTGTTAGGAAGCTAAAAAATTTGTTATCATTTAAGTCAGCCGATGTTTAGTCATGCGGGTTGTCACTTTATGGGTTGAGACATATCCTTTTAAATACCAAAAAAACTATTCAAGTGTGTTTTTTTTATATGTTCATATATCCTATGGACTTTACAGGATGTTTGTCTTAATTTGACTTTGATGTTTCTCTTTGCAGTGAATAATGGCGATACACTTGATTTGATTTAAGCGTGTGTTTCATATTTCTGCCATTACCACCTCTTTTTATAACATGTGCTCTTATAATCCATAAAATGTTGATTGTAAATGCAAGTTTATTTTCGTCACAACTTCGTTCTCACAAGCGTATATTGTCCATTTTGTTTATGCGCCTTTACTTTCCAATTTCTTGAAGGTTCTACTAAACTTCTTCATTTTTCTTCCTTGAGAGAGTTTGTTCACGTTTTGATATGTGTACTTCATGAATATGCAGAAGTCTAATTTCTATCATCCACAAATATATACTGATTAGTATTTGTTGGTAAATATTCTTTTACCTAAAAAGGTTGTGCAATAATTTGATCCTTCAACAACTTTCCATTAAAAAGGCACAAGGAAAATTACAAGGGTAGCTACGCAAGAGAAGATATTCAAATAAATCTTTAAAATAGTGAAGTTAAACTAGCTACTTGTAAAGACCCGACCGGTCATTTTTCGCTATCGGACACCGTTCCCCTAAATGAAACTTCCCATAACGACTTTTTGTGATTTATGACTTGCGGGGACTGGTGATCCGGGATTCGGAGGTGTTTAGAGTGCAATAGGAACAATTGGTTCCTTAAGGTTGGCCTTTAAGGCGAAGTTTGTCTTCGGTCAACATTTTGGGTAAACGACCCCCAAATTGAGTTTTGTCGGTTCTAGTAGCTTCGTGTGATGATTTCGGACTTGGGCGTATGTTCGGATTGGGTTTCTGATGACCTGGGGGCAATTCGGCGCCAAATATTATAATAAGAAGTTCCTGAAGTTCATATTTTGGTTTGGGGTGTGTTTTTGTGTTATCGAGGTACGAATGGAATTCCTAGATCGGGACTAGTTCCACTATGTTAATTATGACTTTCCTGCAAAATTTGGTGTCATTCCGAGTTGTATAGGTCAGTTCGGCACGTTGTTAGCAAAGTATAGAAAACTTAAAGTTCCTAAATTTGGTTCTTGGGGTTTGGGGGTGTGATTTCGAGTTTTAGTGTTCTTTTGGGTGTTCTGAATGCTCGATCAAGTCCGTATTATGATTTGGGACTCGTTGGTATATTTAGACTAGGGCTCGGGTTGACCCAGGTGCCTTCCGGGTACCTAATGAGGCTAAAAACCAGCAAAACATGGCTGTTGGTGCACCTGTTCTGGTGTGACCGCAGGTGCGGTTGCCCGGTCGCAGATGCGGGACTCCTCCTGCGGTCCCCAGCATCGCAGGTGCGATCACCAATGGCCTGGCCAATTTTCGCAGGCACGGAAAATATTCTGCAGGAGCGGTCTCCACTCTGCAGGTGCGGGCCCAGGCTCCCTAGCCCATTTCCGCAGATGCGAGATTTTTTTCGCAGGAGCGAGACCGTAGGAGCTGTCCCCGAACCGCAGGTGCGGAATCACTGTTCAAGCAGTGTGTTTTATATACGGGTTTTAAACCCATTTTTCTCATTTCTTTCTTCTTCCTTGGGTGATCTTCCTGCATTGTTAAGGGCTAACGACCTAGTCTTCTAAGGTAAGTGAACTCTACTAAAAAATTAGGTTCGTGCATTGATTTCTAGCTTAATTAACTACATAAATTAGTGTAAGAATCAAGAATTGGGTAGTAACCAAGAACTTGTGATAATTTGAGAATTTTTCTGTGAATTGACCATGAAATCAAGTAAGAATCGTATATTAATGATCCTTAGGCTATGGAAGAGTAATTTCTTCAAAAATTTCTGGAATCCGAACATTTGGATATCTTCAAGAAGGATGAATAGGCTAAGATAGTAAGAGAATTTAATACTTTGGAGCATATATTGACGTATTTATATAATATTTGACTAGTTTCGAGTCCTCGGGTGTAGAGTTTGGAGGTTCGGGCGCATTCTTTACCCGGAAAGTAGGTTCTACGTGAGGTGAGTCTCCTTTCTAACCTTTTAAGAGGGAATTGTCTCCATAGGTAATTATAAATGATTGAATTGTCCTTATTTGCGGGGGCTACGCACGCACGAAGCGACGAGAGTCTGTGCGTAGCTACTACTATGCTATGTCGGGTAGTCTTTAGGACACACAAGCAGTCTTATATGCCTTGTTTGTATCAGTGCATGTATTTCTAGCCGATTATTATCCTTGAAACTAGCATGAGAAAATGGAAGGTAATATTAAATATTGATGTTGCCTTGAACTCTATATTTCCTGAAATTACTGATAAACTTTGTGTATGTATACGAGCACCCGTGTCGCATGTATGATCCATGAGCGGGGTAACCTTATATTATGTCGACCGTGTCGCACGGTCGATTCGCGAGCAGAGTAATAGATGCATCTATGGTTCGAGCCGTTCGACCCTTCGACAGTGCACATTTAAATTGTCACGTCGCTTCGGCCGTACGCCTCAGCATACTACATGCTATATATTTGACTGAGAGTCTTATTTATATTGTCAAATGAATTGTCATTTGTGGTAGGGGGTTTGGACTTGTATTAACTGTTGTTATTTGACTCTTGCGGTAGGTGGTCGTTCATATACATTATATTCCATGTCTACTTGATTTACGTAATTGTTAATCCTGATTAAACCTGTTTAATTATATTATTGCTAAGGACCCTAGTGAGTATTACGTCTACCTCTCATCACTATTTCTTCGAGTTTAGGCGGGATAATCACTGGGTACATATTTGTTTATATGTACTCATGATTCGTTTCTGTACTTAATTGTACAGGTTCTGAGGCAGGTACATCTGGTTATCATACCGGAGCGCGATCTTGATAGTACTTACTGGGCTAGACTACACGGTGGGCTGCTCTTCCCGGCGTTCCTCAGCAGTACTGCGAAGTTCCTATTACATCTTATTTTTTTATATTTTGTCTACCCTTTCAGACAAATTGTATATTATTTTGTCTACTTTGTACATCCCACTAGTCGCCTGTGGACTTGTGACACTAGGTCTTGGCACGCGTAGTTGGTTTTCTAATATTTTGGCTACATTACACCTATTGGCAAACGGTCTTTTGAGTTTATTTAATCACATTGCATCGCGTGACTATTTTTTTTAAATGATTTCCCAATCAAAAACTTGCTAAGTACTTAATTATTTAAATAAGTAAAGAAATATCGCTAATAATTGATGTTGGCTTGCTCGACCCCGGTGTTGGGCGCCATCACGATCTGAGTTGGAATTTGGGTCGTGACAATATGGTACCAGAGCTCTAGGTTCACGTAGGTCTCATAAGTCACAGGCAAACCTAATAGAGTCTTGCGGATCGATACGGAGATGCATGTATTTATCTTCGGGAGGCTATAGGATGTTAAGAAACCTCTCTTTATTCTTACTCGATTGTGCAGTTGATAGTCTTACTAAATCTCATTCTTCTATTCTCTCACAGATGGTGAGGACTCAGGCAGCTGATATTCCAGACCCGAGAGATGTCTCTACCCCCGCCATCTGAGCTCGTGGCAGAGGCCGGGGGAGGGCACCGGCCCGAGGTAGGGGACGAGGGCGTTCCAGAGTTTCTCCATTAGCACCTCCAGAGGATCCTATCATCGANAGCTATAGGGTGTTAAGAAACCTCTCTTTATTCTTACTCGATCGTGCAGTTGATAGTGTTACTAAATCTCATTCTTCTATTCTCTCACAGATGGTGAGGACTCAGGCAGCTGATATTCCAGACCCGAGAGATGTCTCTACCCCCGCCATCCAAGCTCGTGGCAGAGGCCGGGGGAGGGCACCTGCCCGAGGTAGGGGACGAGGGCGTTCCAGAGTTTCCCCATTAGCACCTCCAGAGGATCCTATCATCGAAGAGCAAGACGAGGTACCCCCAGCAGGTCCTGCCCCGGTAGATTTCATGACTGCACCGGGTTTTCAGGAGATCATGGGCCGTATGATGCGGTTCATGGACACTATGACCTAGGCTGGTTTATTTCCAGCGGATCCTGCCACTTCTCAGGCCGGAGGGGGAGCTCAGAACCCTTCCGTCCAGGCCGCAGGTTATGCAGCGGCAACATATCAAACTCAGGATACTCTACCCATGGGCGGAGCACAACCAGCGGTAGCAGCACCAGAGCTCAGACCGGCTTTGGACGGCGATCCGCAGAAGCTATATGATAGATTGACTCGATTGCACCCTCCGGTCTTCGGAGGTGAGAAAGGCGAGGATGCCCATAACTTTATTGATAGGTGAAGGGACAGACTGCACAACATGAGGATTTTGGAGTCCCATGTGGTCGAATTCACTACCTTCCAGCTAGAGGGCACGCCCCGCAGGTGGTTGAAGTCATTTATCCCCGACTATCACATGGAAGTAGTTCACTCAGCTGTTCCTGGACAGGTATAGTCCACCCTCCGAGAGGGAAGAGCTGCGGTACCAGTTTGAGCAGCTGGAGCAGGGGCAGATGTCAGTGACTGAATAAGAGGCCAGGTTATCAGAGTTGTCCCACCATGCCCTTATTATTCTTCCTACTAATGCTGAGAGAGTGAGGAGGTTTGTAGTTGGGCTACACTCCGGTATTAGAGCCACCATGGCCTAAGAGGCGGAGATGGGTACTCCTTATCAGCTTGTGGTCGAGATAGCTCGCCGGATTGAGGGTTACCGATCAAGGAGCACAGAGCAGGCTTAGAAAGACAAGAGAGCTAGATTTTTTGGAGATTTCAGAGGTGCCCCAACCAGGGGTAAAGGTCAGATCGCTAGAGGCCAGCCCAACATGCCTCCATATTCAGCCCCTCCACCACCTTCTCATGGTGCTCTAGTGAGACCATAATCCAGTGCCACGTCGGTGAGTACTTACTGCCCACCAGTTACTCAGGGTCCCTCCGGTGGGTATTCAAGCCATCAGGGGTCTCCTAGTCCTTATTTCAGTGATATGCCAGAGATTTCTCATCGTCCCCCAATTATACAGGGTTCACCTTCAGGGCAGCAGGACATGCCTCCAGCGAGGTGTTATGAGTGTGGGGAGCCAGGCCATTTGAAGAAGACTTGTCCCAGGTTTAGGGGCAAGGCTATTTAGCAGAGTNGGTAGACCTCGTCCAAGTGGTGGAGGCCAGACAGGGGGAGCCCAGATAGCTCTTATTCAGTCTAGCAGAGGTCAGCCTTCAGGTATTCTAGCCAGATTCTACGCCATTCCGTCCCGAGCAGATGCAGTGGCCTCAGATGTCGTGATCACAGGTATTATTTCAGTATGTGGTAGAGAGGCATCAGTGTTATTTGACCCGGGATCTACTTATTCATATGTGTCAGCGTTGTTTGCTTGTTTTCTGGATGCTCCTCGTGAGTTCTTGGGTTCTCCTATATATGTATCCACTCCCGTTGGTGACTCTGTAGTGGCAGACTGGATTTATAGGTCTTGCATGATCACATTTTGTGGGTTCGAGACTAGAGCGGACCTCCTATTGCTCGATATGATTGATTTTGAGATTATCCTGGGCATGGATTGGTTGTCCCCTCATCATGCCATCTTTGATTGCCATGCCAAGACAGTTACGTTTGCCATACCTGAGTTGCCTCGGCTGGAGTGGAGAGGCAGCCAGTAGAGTTATTTCCTTCCTGAAGGCTCGACATATGGTCGAGAAGGGTTGTTTGGTGTATCTTGCCTACGTGTGAGACACCACCGCCGAGTCTTAGATGATTGATTCAGTGCCCGTTGTNTCCTACGTGTGAGACACCACTGCCGAGTCTTAGACGATTGATTCAGTGCCCGTTGTTCGAGAGTTTGATGATGTGTTTCCTTCGGACCTTCTAGGCATGCCTCCGGATCGTGATATTGATTTCTGCATTGATTTAGCTCCAGATACTCAGCCTATTTCCATTCCCCGTACCGTATGGCTCCTAAGAAGTTGAACGAGCAGCTAGAGAAGCTGTTGGCTAAGGGGTTTATCAGATCGAGTGTATCACCGAGGGGTGCTCATGTTCTATTTATGAAGAAGAAGGATGGGTCCATGCGAATGTGTATTGATTACCGCTAGCTGAACAAGGTCACCATTAAAAACAAGTATCCATTGTCGCATATTGATGATTTGTTCGACCAGCTAGAGTGTGCCAGGGTGTTTTCAAAGATAGAATTGAGATCGGGCTATCATCATGTGAAGATTCGGGCCTCAGATGTCTCGAAGACTGCTTTTCGCACGAGATATGGTCACTATGAGTTCCTGGTGATGTCCTTTGGCTTGACTAATGCTCCATCAGCATTTATGGATTTGATGAATAGGGTGTTCAGGCCGTATATTGATTCTTTTGTCATCGTCTTCATTGATGACATCTTGATTTACTCACGTAGACTGGGAGAGCACTAGCAGCATTTGAGAGTTGTGCTCCAGGCTCTACGATAACAGAAGCTTTATGCTAAGTTCTCCAAGTGTGATTTTGGGTTGAATTCCATGGCATTCTTGGGACATGTAGTATGCGGAGAGGGTATCAAAGTTGATCCTCAGAAGATTGAGGCAGTTCAGGGCTGGCCACGTCCTACTACAGCTACAGAGATCAGGAGCTTCTTGGGTTAGCAAGCTACTATCGGCGATTTGTGGAGGGCTTTTGATCCATTGCAGCCCCATTGACCAAATTGACTCAGAAGAATGATCCATTCTGGTGGTCCGATGAGTGTAAGGCGAGCTTTCAGAAGCTCAAGACGCCATTGACCTCAGCACCAGTTATGGTATTGCCTTCCAGTTCTGGGATGTATACCGTGTATTACGACACTTCACGTGTTGGCTTGGGGTGTGTGTTGATGTTGAAGGTAGATTTATTGCTTATGCTTCGAGCCAGCTGAATGTCCATGAGAAGAATTATCCGGTGCACGATTTGGAGTTGGCAACGATTGTTCATGCTCTTAAGATTTGGAGGCATTACTTGTATGGGGTGTCTTTTGAGGTTTATAAAGATCACCGCAGCTTGCATAACTTGTTCAAGAAGAGGGATCTTAATTTGAGGCAGCGTAGGTGGCTTGAGTTGCTGAAGGATTATGATATCACCATCCTTTATCATCCGGGTAAGGCGAATGTAGTAACAGATGCTTTTAGCAGGAAGACGGAGAATATGGGTAGTTTGGCTTTCATTTCTGTGGAGGAGAGACCTTTGGCCTTGAATATTCAGTCCCTGGCTAATCACTTGGTGAGGTTAGATCATTCGGAGCCTCTTCGAGTTCTTGCACATATAGTTGCTCAGTCATCGTTATTGGGGGAGATTAAGACTCGGCAGTATCAGGATCCACGCTTGGCAGAGCTACGGGAGACAGTGGTTCAAGGTGGTGCGAAAGAGGTTACTATTGGCGAGGATGGTGTTATGAGGCTTTAGGATCGGTTGTGTGTTCCTAATTTTTATAGTTTGAGGCGGAGAATTCTAGAGGAGGCACACGGTTTGCGATATTTTGTTCATCCTGGTGCTACGAAGATGTATTGTGATCTGAAGCAGCATTTCTGGTGGAGGCGAATGAATAAAGACATTGTTGAGTATGTGGCTAGGTGTCTTAACTACCACCAGGTTAAGTATGAGCATCAGAGGCCAGGAGGCCTACTTCAGCAGATGCCCATTCCTGAGTGGAAGTGGGAGCGCATCACTATGGACTTCGTAGTTGGGTTGCCTCGGACTTTGCGGAAGGTTGACGATGTTTGGGTGATTGTGGATAGATTGACCAAATCGGTGCATTTTATTCCGGTGTGTACTACTTATACTTCTAAGAGGCTGTCCCAGATTTACATTAGAGAGATAGTCCGGTTGCATGGTGTGCCGGCGTCTATTATATCAGATCGAGGTTCTCAGTTCACCTCGCACTTCTAGAGAGAATTGCACAGAGAGATGGGTACTCAGATAGACCTCAACACAGCATTTCATCCNAATCTTGCCATTGGCCGAGTTTTCTTACAATAATAGTTATCAGTCCAGCATTGATATGGCTCCATTTGAGGCTTTATATGACCGGGTATGTCGTTCTCCTATTGGGTGGTTTCAGCCTGGCAAGGCTAAGTTATATGGCACAGACCTGGTGAGAGATGCCTTGGAGAAGGTAAAATTGATTCAGGAGAGACTCCGCACAACACAGTCCAGGCAGAAGAGCTACGCGAATCAGAGGGCACGTGATGTGTCATTTATGGAGGGAGATAAGGTTCTACTGAAGGTTTCGCCAATGAAGGGCATTATGAGATTCGGGAAGAAGGGCAAGCCGAGCCCAAGATTTATAGGTCCTTTCGAGGTATTGAGGTGTGTTGGAGAGGTTGCCTATGAGCTTGCTCTACCTCCCCACTTATCGGGAGTCCATCCGGTCTTTTATGTATCCATGCTCCTAAGATATCACGCCGACTTCGCTCACGTGGTTGATTTCAGAACTATTCAGTTGGATGAGAGCTTGGGCTATGAGGAGGAGCCAGTTTCCATTATTGACAAACAAGACCGCCAGTTGAGGTCCAAGAGGGTTTCTGCGGTGAAGGTCCAGTGGAGAGGCCAACCAGTTGAGGAGGCGACCTGGGAGTCCGAGGAGGACATGCGGAACAGATATCCACATTTATTCAGCACTTCAGGTATGATTCTAGACTCGTTCGATGACGGACGATTGTTTAAGATGTGGAGAATGTAATGACCCGACCGGTCGTTTTGTGCTAGCGGACCCCGTTCCCCTAAATGAAACTTCTCATAGCGGCTTTTTGTGATTTATGACTTGCGGGGGCTGGTGTCGGGATTCAGAGGTGTTTAGAGTGCAATAGGAACAATTGGTTCATTAAGGTCGGCCTTTAAGTCCAAGTTTGACTTCAGTCAACATTTTGGGTAAACGACCCCAGAATCGAGTTTTGTCGGTTCTAGTAGCTTCGTGCGATGATTTCGGACTTGGGCGTATGTTCGGATTTGGTTTCTGAAGACCCGGGGGCATTTCGACGCCCAATATTGAAATAAGAAGTTCCTTAAGTTCATATTTTGGTTTGGGGCATGTTTTTGTGTTATCGATGTCCTAACGGAATTTCGAGACAGGAACTAGTTCCGCTATGTTATTTATGACTTGCCTGCAAAATTTAGTGTCATTCCGAGTTGTATAGGCCAGTTCCACACGTTGTTAGCAAAGTCTAGAAAAATTAAAGTTCCTAAGTTTGGTTCTTGGGGTTTGGGGGTGTGATTTCGAGTTTTAGCGTTGTTTTGGGTATTCCAAAGGCTCGAGCGAGCCCGTATTATGATTTGGGACTTGTTGGTATATTTGGACTAGGGCTCGGGAGGGCCTAGGTGCCTTCTGGGTACCTAACGGGACTAAAAAATAGCAAAACATGGTTGTTGGTGCACCTGTTCTGGTGTGACCGCAGGTGCGGTTCACCAGTCGCAGGTGCGGGACTGCTCCTGCAGTCCCCAACATCGTAGGTGCAATCACCCAATGGCCTGGCCAATTTTTGCAGGCGCGTAAAATATTTCGCAGGAGCGGAGCCGCAGGTGCGGTCTCCACTCCACAGGTGCGGGCCCCAGGCTCCGCAGCTCATTTCCGCAGGTGCGAGATTTTTCTCGCAGGAGCGAGACCGCAGGAGCGTTCTACGAACCGCATGTGCGGAATCACTGTTCAGGCAGTGTGTTTTATATATGGGTTTTAAACCGATTTTTCTCATTTCTTTCTTCTTCCTTGGGTGATCTTCCTCCATTGTTAAGGGCTAGCGACCTGGTCTTCTAAGGTAAGTGAACTCTACTCAAAAATTAGCTTCGTGCATGGATTTCTAGCTTAATTAACTACATAAATTAGTGTAAGAATCAAGAATTGGGTAGTAACCTAGAACTTGTGATAATTTGAGAAATTTTCTGTGAATTGGCCATATAATCAAGTAAGAATCATATATTATTGATCCTTAGGCTATGGGAGTGTAATTTCTTCAAAAATTTCCAGAATCCGAACATGTTAGCTCGGGGGTGTATTTTTGGATATCCTCAAGAAAGATGAATAGGATAAGATAGTAAGAGAATTTCATACATTGGAGCGTATATTGACGTATTTATATAATATTTGACTAGTTTCGAGTCCTCGGGTGTAGAGTTTGGAGGTTCGGGCGCGTTCTTGACCCGGGAAGTAGGTTCTACGAGAGGTGAGTCTCCTTTCTAACCTTCTAAGAGGAATTGTCCCCATAGGTAATTATAAATGATTGAATTGTCCTTATTTGCGGGGGCTACGCACGCACGAAGTGACGAGAGTCCGTGCATAGCTACTACTATGCTATGTCGGGTAGTCTTTAGGACTCACAAGCATGCTTATATGCCTTATCTGTATCCCTGCCTGTATTTCTAGCTAATTATTATCCTTGAAACTAGCATGAGAAAATGGAAGGTTGTATTAAATATTGATGTTTCCTTGAACACTATATTTCCTGAAATTACTGATAAACTATGTGTATGTATACGAGCACTCGTGTCGCATGTATGATCCGTGAGCGGGGTAGCCTTATATTATGTCAACTGCATCGCATGATCGATTCAGGAGCAGAGTAATAGATGCATCTATGGTTCTAGCCGCTCGACCCTTCGGCAGTGGACGTTTAAATTGTCGCATCGCTTTGGCCGTACGCCTCGGCATACTATATGCTATGTATTTGACTGAGAGTCTTATTAATATTGTCAAATGAATTGTCCTATGTGGTAGGGGGTTTGGACTTGTATTAACTATTGTTATTTGACTCTTGCGGTAGGTGGTAGTTCATATACATTATATTCCATGTCTACTTGATTTACGTAATTGTTAATCCTGATTAAACTTGTTTAATTATATTATTGCTAAGAACCCTGGTGAGTATTACGTCTACCTCTCGTCACTACTTCTTCGAGTTTGGGTGGGATACTCACTTGGTATGTATTTGTTTATATGTATTCATGCTACGCTTCTGTACTTAATTGTACAGGATCTGAGGCTGGTGCATCTGGTTATCATAACGGAGCGCGATCTTGATAGTACTTACTGGGATAGACTACACGTTGGGCTGCTCTTCCCGGCGTTCCTCAGAAGCACTGTGGAGTTCCTATTACCTCTTCTTTTTGTATATTTTGTCTACCCTTTCGGATAAAATGTATATTATTTTGTGTACTTTGTACATCCCACTAGTCGCCAGTGGACTTGTGACACTAGGTCTTGGCACGCGTAATTGGTTTTCTAATATTTTGGCTACATTACACCTATTGGCAAACGGCCTTTTGAGTTCATTTAATCACATTGCATCGCGTGACTGTTTTCTTTAAATGATTTTCCAATCGAAAACTTGTTAAGCACTTAATTATTTAAATAAGTAAAGAAATCTCGCTTGTAATTTATGTTGGCTTTCCCGACCCCGGTGTTGGGCGCCATCACGATCTGAGTTGGAATTTGGGTCGTGACACTACTTCACTTCAGTTCTCTATATGATGTCTTTAACTTGACAATGCATCCTTTATTAATACTCAACATTCTCTTTTGTAATGTAAGTTTTTGCAGTTAATTGAGAGAAACA